>CAIGRK010144162.1:0-12645 GCA_903798315.1 Fraxinus greggii
TATATATATATATATTTATGTTTGGGATCCTTCCTCCATTGTTTCTTTTGATAATTTTCGATATTATGTCATCTTTGTGGACTATTATACTAAATATACATGGCTTTATCCAATGAAACAAAATCTAATGTATATCCTATTTTCTTAAAATTTACTTAAAATTTAAAATATTAGTTGAAAACTTCTTTCAAACAACCATTAAAACACTATACTCTGATGGTGGAGGTGAGTTTCAAGGTCTGGCAACTATTTTGTCACCTAAAATCTCCTCCCTATACACCTGAATTAGTTGGGTCAGTTGAACGAAAACATCTTCATCTTGTCGAAACAGGCCTCACCATCCTTCATCAAGCATTTTTCCCTCATCATTTCTAGTCAGTCGCTCTTCAAACTGCTGTGTTTCTTATTAATCGCATGCCCACACCGGTTCTAAACTCCCTAACACCATTTGAAAAAATATTTTCAAAAAGTCCGAACTATCTAAAGCTCAAAGTTTTTGGTTGCCTCTGTTATCCTTGGTTACGACCCTATACATCTCACAAATTAGAACCAAGGTCTAAGCCCACATAATTCCTAAATTTGTTTTGATCCATCCACTCAAAAACCTTTTATTTCCCTACATGTTATATTTATTGAGAATATATTCCCTTTTCAAAATATATCCTCCCATGATTGTAGGCTATCCACCGATTCCTTTTCTAAATGGCTACCTTCACATTCCTCATATCTTCCTCCTAATTCTCACTCCATTATTAAGAGTCAACCAAATACATTAAGTCCTATTCCAGCTATTTCAATTAATCAGTTTCCTCCCATCAATTCTTCCTCCAATCACGGACCCACCTCACAACCCTCACATATCAATTTCACCCAATATACTTGCTTCTAATTCCATGCATTCAAGTTTGACAATGGCTCTCATTCAATACTGCCAAATTCCTCTTCTCCTACTAAGGATGCCAACAACTCAAGCTCTCATCAGTATCTCCTTTTTATCTCTATGTCCCACTTCCTCCTCTAAATCACCTACCCCTTCCTTACCCAAAACACAAATTATAACCAGATCTCAAAATAATATTTACAACCCTCGTAAAATTCTTGACCTTCATACTACACTTTCAGAAACTTCTGAACCTTCTACGTTCCTTCAAGCTCAAAAATCCTCTCATTGGAGAAAAGCCATGAGCGAGGAATATGATGCTCTTATACACAATTCTACTTGGACTCTCGTTGCCCCTCATCACACACAAAATGTTGTTGGGTCTAAATGGGTATTTAAGATTAAGAGAAATCATGATGGCACCATTGCTTGCTATAAGGTACGTTTAGTTGCCAAAGGGTTTCATCAATGTCCAGGTGTGGATTTTACTGATACCTTCAGTCTTGTTGTTAAACCCACAACGGTTCGACTCATCCTTGCATCTTGCTATCACTCGTGGTGGCAACTATGACAATTGGACGTTAGCAATACCGTTTTCCAGGGGACTCTTACTGATAAAGTTTTTATGCAGCAACCTCAAGGGTTCGTTCACTCTCAATATCCCAACTATGTATACCAGCTTCACAAAGCTATATATGGTCTACGTCAAGCTCCATGTGCATGGTATCAAGAACTGCGATCTTTTCTGCTCCACCATGGCTTTCAGAATTCTCATTCTGACAACTTATTATTTATATTGCATCACGACTCTACCACACTTTATTTGCTTGTCTATGTTGATGATATTATCATCACAGGGAATCACACTTCGGCTATTTCGAATTTCATTGGTGTTTTGGCTACTCGGTTTTCACTCAAAGATCTTGGTCCCTTACATTATTTTTTGGGGGTTGAGGCCACATCCACTCGTCACGGCCTCTTTCTTGCACAATCAAAGGATATTCATGATCTTCTCTTAAATAACAACATGCTTGAGGCTAACCCTGTGTCTGCACCGTTATCCCCTACTGAGACTCTCAAACTTCATGATGGTAGTTTAGCAACTGATGCTACACAATATCGTCGAGTACTTGGTTCATTACAATATCTTTCCTTGACTCGGCCTAATATCTCTTTTACTGTCAATAAAATGTCACAATTCATGCATTGTCTGTCGGTACTTCATTGGTCTGCTATCAAATGTTTGCTGCATTACCTCAAGGGCACAAGTACACATGGTATTTTGATACGCAATCACCCCTCTACTCACCTTCACTCTTTCTCTGACTCTGATTGGGTTGGTAATTATGATGACAGCACATCTCCCTCTGCTCATGTGACACCTTGGCGCCACTCCGATTAGTTGGAGTTCTAAGAAGCAAAAATCAGTTGCTCGCTCTTCCACTGAAGCTGAGTTTCGTGCTCTTGCTTCAACCGCTGCTGAGTTAAACTGGATCACTAATCTGCTATAGGAACTTCACATTCACATCCTTGCTACTCCAACAATTATTTGTGATAATATTGGTGCCACTTATTTGAGCAAAAATCCTATTTTTCACTCCCGTATGAAACATATTGCTATTGATTTTCATTTCGTACGTGATCAAGTTCTCAAGAATCGTCTCCATGTGTCCCATGTACATACTAGTGACCAATTTCCAGATTCTCTTACTAAAGCTCTCAATCAGAAGTCCTTCCTTCTTCATCGTTCGAAGCTTGGCATCCATGATGGAAGCTCAATCTTGCAGGGGCATGACTGACCGAAATCTTAGACTTTAGTATTGATTTATTTTGTGCTAATATCTTCCAGTAATTTCTCAATTTTCCATAATGAGAGTCCCTTATTGCTCTCTGTCATAGAGCATGATTACAGGTAATATATTGCCAAAACTCTTGTATATTTACCTCTCAATTACATAATGAGAAATAAAACAATTCTTCCACCATATTCTGAAAATCTTTACAAATATCACACATTGGATCCTTCTCAATGTCTATCTTACAAAAATTCATACGATAAATAAATAGTACGACAAACGAGTATATATTAGAGTTCACGGTGGTATAAATCTGCTAGGGATATATAGTAGCTTATTAGAGAAACATCACATCTCACAATACCCCAAACTCATTTTCCAACATTAACTGAAGTATCTCCCATCTCTTAAATATTTATAGAACATACTTGAATTTATGCTGTATCATTGTATTCACAATTGTATTCTACACTCTAAATGATTTCACTATTGTCCAACTGGTGAACACAAATAAGAATGTTGGTCAAAATAGTTTTTCTTTCTTATTCGAATCCTTAAAGTTAAATCAGCTACTTTTCTAAATATGATCTATAAATCGAATCAATTATAGTCATTGGTAACATGTTAAAGTAGCAACATTGAAATAAAATCTTGAGAAACACATTTACCTATGGTTGACTTTGACCTTAAAGTTTTGATCATAACAAACAAGTTAATCTTGTTTATTAACAATTGAATTTAATTGATCACAGTTTTTCTAAGCAATCGTGGATAAATTAATCGATCGTTATCAAATGATCAAAATCAAGACTATCATTACAAATCGGACTCACAAAGAAGGTCATGATCGAAGTTAAGTCTTCTAAACATTCAAGACAAAAATCCTTCAATACAAAGATTAAAAGTCAAACTTTAAGAGAAGATCTTAAGAGCCAAACTTCAAAGAAATATCAAAGACTAATATTTTTAGAATAAATGTAAAGGTACTAAAACTTTGATCTTTACAAATGAATGATGAAAATTTAGAAATTATTTTATGCACCAAAATATATTTTGATATCACTTTTATAATTTTTTTTTATCAAAGGTAAAATTGATTTCAAAATCATATTTCTAAAATATCATTTACCTTAACAAAATTAGTTGAAAGCACTTTTCAAAAGTCCACATTATTTAAAACATTCGAATTGGACTAAATGGTGCCAAACCGTGAAAATCCCGGTCAACCAATCATATTACCAGTCAATTGGACTATCGATCGACCAAAAATACAATGTTTCAAAATTTGATCATTCTAACTTCTGATCATTTTGTCCTACTATGATATTTTGAAGCATCCAAACTTTTACAGATCGATCGATCTATCATCTAAACTTAAAGAAAGTTTTACAAATTGACCTTTATAAAGAGGTCTCTTTTGCAATCAATGTAAAGTCTTCAAGTACATTAAAGAGAGAAGTATTTTGAGTAAATCTTTGAACTTATATAGCATTTATTTTTTCTCCTTCTTTGTATAAAAAATTTGATTGATTAAATCAAACTTTTAAATCACCACATTTATCATTTTTTTTCTCATCTAAAAATTTGGCTATTATTTATTACTATTTATCGAAGTGTTAGTCTCTCTTGGTACTTAATTTTTTTCTATTATTTATTAGGAGAAAATTTTCATTGTGAAACCATTCTTTAAATCTTTAGATCATATTGAGGTCCTTGAAAGCGTAATATTGTATAACGATGTGTTCTTTATTTGTAAGTCACTGAAAGCACTGTAGGGTTTTGATTGCACTATAAGTCAATCAGTATAATGAAAATGACTTTTTTGTGATGGAGAGCTCGGTAAATAAGGACATGGCTTATTGATTTGGATTGAACCTTCATAAATATATCATTTGCATTTTATCTACTCATTTACTTAATTTTTGGCGTACAATTATTATTTGATTAATCAACGTGTATGTGATTTACTTAATTAAAACTAATTTACTCGCTTTTGGTTTATTCTTGGGCTATCAATTAGTGTTAGAGCAAAATGTTCACTTTGATATCAAAATTTAACAATATTGAACTATGGCTAACCACAATCTTCAAAATCTTGAGGGTCATTCTACAAATCATCCTTATTTTTTTTTGGTGGCTCTCATTATAAGTATTGGAATGCTAGAATGATGATATATGTTCAATCAATAGATTATAATATTTGGGAGATTATTGAATTTGGTCCTTATGAGCCTACAAAAGTTATTAAGATCGTTGGTAAATAGGATCAAACCATTTCAAAACTTAGAGATCAGTACGATGAAGAAGACAAACGAAATTTACCTTCAAATGCAAGACCAAAAAATGTACATTATTGTGGTTTAGACAAAAATGAATTTAATCCGATTAGCACATATGATTACGCTAATGACATTTCACATGCTTTAGAAATCACTCACTTGGGTACTGGTAAAGTAAAAGAAACTAAGATAAATCTTTTGGTTAAATATTATGAAAATTTCTTTATTAAACAAAATGAATCTCTTGTTGATATGATTACTTGATTCACCGATATCGTTAATGGTCTTAAAGGCTTTGATAAAAAAATTTCTAACGGTGAACTTGTGAGTAAAATGCTTCGGCTATGTCAACACATATCCATTGGAAGAGCTGTATGGAATATTGATAATACATGAGCTAAATCATGTCAAGACAAAGCAGAAACAAGAAATAGCAAAGAAGAGGAAACAAAGGAGCCTCCAAAGCGTCAAATTGCTTTAAAACCAACAAATGATGAAGGCCCTTCAAATATAAATATGAGTGATGAAGAGCTTGTTAACGTAGTTTGTCTTGTCAAGAAATTTAGGCGTTTTCGTAACAATCAAGGATTCAAAAAGAAAGAAGAAAAGGAGGAAGAAAAGAACAAAAAGATTGTTTGCTATAATAAGAAGAGAATCACCAAAAAGAGAGCATTTCAAGTAATATGGGATGAGATTGTTGATGAAGATTACGAAGAAAATGAGAATTAAAAGGAAATTGCCAATATGTGCTTCATGGCCATTAAAAATGAGATAAATTCAAATGACAATTGTTCATATGATGATTTATTTATCTCTTATGATGAAATTCTTGTAGAATTTGAAAAACTTGCTTTAAATCACTAAACTTTTGGAAACAAAAAATGATCTTGAAAAAGAAAAAGTTGATCACAATTTTTAGATTAAAGGGAATTCTCCCTTTTAAAAAAAGATTGTGGATTTGATTAAAATTGTTTACAAGTTGACTCAAGGCAAGAAAAATTTTGACTTAATTTTGGTGAATAAAAATATGCTTTCGATGAAGGAGAAATTCGATATAAACATTTCTCTGAAACAAAAATTTCTCATAAATTTCTTTATTAAAGTATCTAATTCATGTCTTCCAAATGTTACATGTAGTTTTTGTAATGAATATGGACATGTAGCTTTTAGTTGTTTAACCAAAAAGAGGTTACACTTTGAAAGTAAACATAAGTGGATTCAATAGTATACTAAAACTAACTACCAATTACCCAAACTTATATAGTTACCAAAGATCAAGAATTAAATTATTTCTTGTAGGTGCTGAAGAAAATTAGCAATTTGTTCTTGGATAATGGATGCTATAAGCATATGAACAGAGATAAAACACTACTATCAAGCTTTAAAAAGAAAGATTGTGGTCATGTCACTATTAGAAATAATGCCAAAGGAAAGATCATTGGCATTGAAAATATTAGAAATCATCCGTCTCTATTGAAAATATTTTGTTAGTCGATAACCTAAAATATAACTTGTTTAGCATTAGTCAATTATCCAATAAAGGTTATCATATCAAATTTGATTCTTTCAAATACTTTATTGAGAATTCTACATATAAAGAGGGGATGTTTATAGAAAGTCCAAGTAAAGATATTTATACCATAAACATTGAATTTCAAAGTGAAATAAAATGTTTATTTAGTTTTAAAGATGATATTTGGTTGTGTAAAAAATTTGATCATGTTAGGATAAACATACTTTCAAAAATTGTAAAAAAATTGTTTTGTTAAAGGTTTACCAAATTTGAAATTTGAAAAAGACAAAATTTGTGATGTATATCAAAAGAAAAACAAGTAAAGATCTCTTTCAAGCTTAAGCAACACTCCTCCTACAAAACTTTTACAGCTTTTCCACATGGATCTTTTGGACTTTCTAGAATTGCAAGCTTAAGTGGCGAGCAATATGCTTTCGTCATTGTAGATGACCTTTCTATATTTACTTGGGTCCTATTTTTGAACTTAAAAGATAAACATTTGAATACATTTAAAAGTTTTTGGAAAAAGGTTCAAAACAAAAAGGGGTATACTCTTATTACCATCAGAAGTGATCATGGCGGAAAATTTGACAATATTACGTTTGATGATTTTTCAAAATTAATGGTTATGGAAATAATTTCTGGACTCCTAGACCTCAAAATGGTTTACAAAAATATTTTTTATCCAAAGTCGTTAACACCGCTTGCTATATTGTGAATAAAGTTTTAGTCGAAAGAAAACAAAACTCTTTATGAATTTTGGAAAAATAGAGTTCGCAATATTAGTTACTTTAAAGTAGTTGGTTCTAAATATTTTATCTTAAAACACAATAGAGTCCGATATTGGAATTTTTCTTGGATAGTCATCTACTGGAAAATAAAGAAGATCCTAAAGATCTTAAAGATCAACATGTGAAAGAATCAAATGTACAACAAGATAAAGTAGAATTTTTTGAGGTACAAAATGATATATTTTTATCCAAGAAATGGATGTTTGTTTCTTCAAATCCAAAAGAGCTTATCATTTGGTGATCCATCCAAATGTGTAAGTAATAGTATTTCTACTAAAAATTATTTTAATAATTTTACTTTTATTTCAGAAATCAAACCAAAGAATTTCAATGAAGTTCAGTTTAATAAATTTTTGATTCTAGCAATGGAAGAAGAAATAAATCGATTTGAAAGAAATCATATTTTGAATTTAGTTGCTAGACCGAGTGATCAAACAGTTATTGGTACAAGTAACAAAGCTAGATTAATGGTCCAATGTTGCAATAAAGAAGAATGAATAGACTTTGAAGAAACATTTGTACCGATTGTTAGATTAAAATTCATTTGCATGCTTCTTGCTTTTGCTTATCATAAAGGATTTGGTCTATATCAAATGAACATCAAAAGTGCTTTCTTAAATGGTTTTATTCAAGAAAAAGTATTCGTTGAGTAACCTCCGATTTCAAAAATAACAAGTACTGGATAATGTTTTCAATCTAAGAAAATATATTTACATTTTAAAACAAGTTTTTAGAGTGTGGTATGAAAGATTGAGCAAATTTCTTCCTCCAAATGCTTTTCAATGAAAAAATGGATACTACACTTTTTATCAAAACCAAAAAATGGTGACATAATAATTGTGCAAATTTATGTTGATTATATTATTTTTGGGGTCACTAACATTTTCCTTTGTGAAAAAACTTCGTAATTGCATAAGTAAGGAGTTTGAAATGAGCATAATAGAAAAACTCAAGTTCTTTATTTGGCTTCAAATCAAACAAACTAATGATAGAATCTTTATTAGTCAAACTAAGTGATCATGGGCATGCTCAAAAAATTTGAAATGGAAGAGTTTTCAGCCAATGAATACTCCCATGAGTTCATCAATTAAATTGGACAAAGATGATCAAGTTACTTCAGTAGACATAACAAAATATTGAAGTATGATAGGATCCCTTATTTACTTAATCATTAGTAGACCTGATATTGTTTAGTTTGTGTTTATATGGAAGATTTCAATATAATCCTAAAGACTCAAATCTTAGTGCCGATAAATGAATTTTTAGATATCTTAGTGGTGCTAAAACATTAGATATTTGGTATCCTAAGGGCACTCATATTGATTTACTTAGCTATTTGGATACCGATTAGGCTGGTTTCACAATTGACCATAAGAGTACCAGCGGAACTTGTCACTTTTTAGGCTTTGTACTTGTGTCATGATTTAGTAAGAAACAAAATTTTGCTACATTGTCTACCATCAAAATTGAATATATTTCGGCCGCAAGTTGTTGTGCTCAAGTTTTATGGATGAAACAATCACTAAGTGATTATCATTTATCTTTCAATCATACACATATCATGTGTGACAAACTAGTCAAAAATTTACATCTTGCACTTTTGAATCAAACATATTGAGATTAGACATCATTTTCTAAAAGATCATGCACAAAAGGTGGATATTGTATTACATTTGTCAACACGGAAAAATAAATGGCCAACATTCTTACTAAACCTTTAGCACTCGATAGATTCTCATATATTCGAAGAGATTTTGGCATTATTGATGAATCCGAAATATGGGGATAAATTGTGTTCATACTAATTGTTATTACATGTTTGATTCTATGTGTGTATATAATTGAAATTTATATATTACAAATTCGTTATAAACATGATCAAATTGCATGGCTAAAAAAATCCGAATGAGACATCTAACTAATTGAATTGTCTATCGATTAGATAGAAAGTTCCAGTCAATACATCCAGTCGACCGAAAAATCGCATGGCCTGATTTTAAACTTCAAAATCCATTCATTTCTTTGTAATTTCATCACTTTTCTCTTCATATTCTCTCTCTAACCCTCTTCCTAAAATAACAAAATCAACCTCAAATCTTCAAGATTTCCACAAGATCTCAAAAACCCATCTCTTTCATATTCAAAATTTATTGAAATCCCTAATTTTTATCCATAAAAAAATCCAAATCTTCATCCTTGGGTGGTTAACCAATCCCCAACTGTCTCATCCGATCTCCTCGGTCATCGATCGATAGGATACTGATTTGCTTCACAAAACTCACTTCATGTTCGTTTGACTTGACCTTTCCTCCCCCATCTCCACTTCCTCCGGATATTAGATTTGTTTTTAAGTACTCATAACATTTTGTATTTACTTTATGTATTATGGAACCATTCCTATGGTCCTTGAACCTTAATTATGCTTCCAATATTTCTTTACTCATGCTTTGATTAGTATTTTGCTATAAACGTATGATTATCCTCTTTTTTAAACTTGCATATATTTGGCATTTTGTGTCTTATTGAGGGGGATATTATTTCTTCCTATGGTTGATTTAAATTTTGGTCATATATGCCACGCTTTTTCTCTCATGTACATTATCCATTTAGTTATGCAAAAGAGGGAAAAACGAGTGAGATATATTTGATATGTTTTGAATGATCAAATGATATATTTTGAATCAACTATTATTCGATAAGCTTAAATGGATGAAAATAATTTATAAATGATAAGGGAATATATGTTAAATTTGAGATTTTCGTTCCTCATCAATTGTTTATATTACTTTACAAATCATCTTGTTTGTCGTAATAAAAAAGGGGAAAATTGTTGACCTATGGTTGACTTTAACCTTAGTGTTTTTATTATAATAAGTTAATCTTGTTTACTAACAACTGAATTTAAATGATCATAATTTTCTAAATATTCAGTGAAAAATTAATCGTTCGTCATCAAAAGATCAAAATCAAGACTATCATTACAAATTGGACTTGCAAAGAAAACCTTGATTTAAGTCAAATCTTCCAAACATTCAAGACAAAATCTTTAAAAACAAAAGCTTAAAAGTCAAATTTCAAGACGAGAGTTTAAGAGCCAAACTTAAAACAAATATCAATGATAACTCTCTAAATAGATTCGTTTTTGCAATCAAAGTGAGGTCTTTCAAGTGCATTAAATAAAGAAATATTTTGAGCCAATCTTTGAACAAATATAGTATTTATTTCTTCTACTTCTTCATATTAAAAACTTTGATTGATTGAATCAAGCCCTTAAATAATCAAATTCATCAAAATTTTCTCATATAACACTTTAACTATTATTTATTACTATTCATTGAAGTGTTGGTCTCTCTTGATACTTAATTTATTGCTATCATTTATTAAGAGAGAAAATTTATTTTAAAACCATTTCTTCAAATCTTTGGGTCATATTTAAGTCCCTTGAAAGCTTAATATTGTATGAGAATTGGTGTTCAATGTTTGTAAGTCATCGGAAGCATTGTAAGAATTTTGATTGCATATAAGTCAATCAATATAGTGAAAATGCCTTGTTTGTGACGGAGAGCTTGATAATGGAGAATATAAATTATTAGTTTGGATCAAACCTTCATAAATATGATAGTTTGCATTATCTCTACTCATTTACTTAATTTTTGCTTACAATTATTACTTGATTGATCAATGTGTTTGAGATTTACTTAATTTGAAATTACTTTTTGAAAAAAAGTTTTTTAAAACCAATTCATCCCTCTTTTGGTTAGCTATTCTTAGGCTATCAAAACAATTAGAAGTCATAAATGTTAATATGAGGTTATATAAACCTCAAAATCTCACATAATAAGGAAGCACGAATCTATTCACTCATTTACCCAATATTGAATGCTAAAGTACATGTAGTATGAAACGTGTGCTACATCGTTTTCTCCTTTTCTTAGGGAGTATGTCATATTCATTTGTAATAAATAAATAGTACCGTATAAATCCTAGTTCAAGTATTCTCTGATACCTAAATTGAGTTCTCTTTATATTTATTCCTCCAAGCAATCTCAAACTAAGAAATCGATCGGCCACTGAACAAGTTTAGTGGATAGCAAAAATCCATTTCGATTACTTTGTCTCATCTCAAGGCGATTCAATCATGTACACAACACAATCACTTTAACTCATCTCAGTACAACCCAAAATCATTTGAGAAATTGCTTATGGGAGTGAGTCAATCTTAAACTGTTCGACATACTTTATATGTGCCTGTAAATTATTATCTAATAATCCCCACAATAAATTGCACATGAACTCAAAATTGCTCATCTATGGGTAAACAAAGCTCAATCAAGTGTGTTCTGATACACATACTATCATACTCTACACAATTTTAAATATTTGACATTACCAACGAGTATATCTCCAATCATTTTTAGCATATTATAATCTTACATATCATAATGTGCGTAGATATATCCACCACAACAAAAATAGCCTACAGCGACGTTTAGACGTGTGTTGCAAATCGAAGTGTTGTTGTAGAGTAGAAAGATATGGCAAAGTTTATTTAAAAGTGCATAAAAATAAATGGGGGTTATATTCACACTATTACACACACACACACACACACACACACACTAACTATATTTTAATTACATTGAAAGCTATTAACCTTCATTCATTATCACACTTATATCCTTAACTTTTTTCATCATATTCTTATTTTTAACATTTCATTGATTAGAAAATTTTGTCCTTAATTATGATTTTCGTTCAAAAATATTGTTAACATGCTTTAAAATGAGGGTTAAATATTTAACTGCAAATACATCGTTAGTTATTTTGCTTATTTAAAGCTATAATGGATAAATGAATCCTTTTACTTTATCTTAAAGAAAAATTTGGAGAAAAACTATAATCGGAAAAATTTTATATTTATTTGAGAATAAGAATGCGATAAAAAAATTGAGAGATAAATGTGATAATGCGTAAATTTTATGATCCTTCTATATAATTGATATGTAATTTAATTAAAAATTATGGTGTGAATATTTTGTTAAAAATAAATCAAAGCGATAAAAATTTAGGGACCTGCCAATTTCACCTCTACATCTACAATTGATGTAAATATTGAAAAATAATAATAATTATTATTATTATTATTATTACTCGTACAACCTATCACTGGCGGACCCAAGGATGGGCCTGGGGCCACGTGCCCCCCTACTTTTTCTTTTTTTTTTTTTCTTTCTTGCTATGTTTTGTTTCAATTTTCGAAATCATTATAAGATGTGAAATGAAATCGAAATATTGCATTCTTAATACCATTTCGAAGTGCTTATAGTCTAGTTTTTTATATCGTTAAAGACATGCAAAACCATCAATCGTAGCAAATGTTACGACT
>CAIGRK010144258.1:0-13531 GCA_903798315.1 Fraxinus greggii
ACATTGATTCTTATATGATTATATCATGTTTAATCATATTTTCGATAATTAACTATGTCTTTTATTTGATTGAATAGTCATTCAAATGAAAAACATTATACTGAACCAGAAGTTTAATAAGTGTTTGGCACGACCAATTGGACATCATTATATCAATAATGATGCGAAATTGAAAATTCAAACATTCAATTAAGAATTAGAAGATTCTTCAATATAATAATTTCATATATGTGTTTATCCATTTTATTGAGAATTGATCATTAACCATCATTAGTTAAAATAGGGATTGAATTTTCTATATTTTTGAAAATTAATTTTGGTGATGTATGGAGCTTTTTCATCCTCCACGTTGACTATCTAGATATTTTTTGTGTTTAATAGATTGGATACATCTACTAGATTATTGCATGGTATTAACAATCTAAAACTTACGAAATTATTGCTCAAATTTTAAAATATGAGCATAATTTTAAGATTACACAATCAAAACGATGTGCCTTGTTAATATCAATGAGCCTAAATCTCAACATTTTAATAAGTGTTAGTTGGGATGTTGATAAACTGTTTAACACTATTGCTTGTTAAATGCCTACAATTAGTTTAATTGAGAATAAAATACTTCTCATTTCTGTTTAAGGAATGCTATTACGTATCATGCCAACATCAAGTTCTCCCTATTATAATTGGCTTATGGTTAGAACTTGATTTCTTCATCTAATTATTTGATAGTGCAATATATGTAAAATTAATCCATCATATTGCGTTGAGATGAAAACAAAAAGTTGTTGAGAATAAATACATAATTTGAACCCTTATCCTAAACATGTGATATTTTATTATGCAATTTGTTGATTGTCAATTTGATTAGGCAACTCTCTCAACATTAGGAGGAAGAATTAAGAAGTAAGAAATAATGTAGAAATGCATCATTATCTAAATCCTCGCAAAAGATAATTCAAACCAAAAGTTTAAAAATAATTCATTTAGATGCATTTATATCACAAAGATTTTAACAACATCTCACACATCAGCTTTATATACTCCAACTCAAATTAATGCCTTGGAGGATAATTAATTAATATTATATTTGTTAAATTTATGTCACGCCTAAAGCATGACGATATTTGATTCTAATATAAAAATCTAAAAACGAAAATGAAGTAATTAGCAAATATATTCCCATCAAGGAGGCATATACTCTTTATGATTATTTAGACATAACAAATTATAAAATCCTAGAAGTGAATCAGGTACCTAATATATTGAAAGTTGAGTTATCTCAATAACTTATGTCGTTATGAAAAAAGAAATAAAATCGAAAATGAAAAAAGTTATCAAGTGCGTATCATATTATGAATAGCGAAGAATCGAAATAAATTCGTCAAAACATGTCGATCGAAGCAATGATTGGTCAAAATAAATGGAGGTAAATCCTAGAAAATTAAATTTGCTGGAGAAATCTGAAATATTTGGATCTACAGTTTGAACACCTAATAGTATATACTTATACGAAATGGAAACAGAAAAAAATTAAATCGTAATATGTAATATACGACTTTTAGTTTAATATTTTTGCGAAAAATTGTATAAATAGTAAATTATCTTCTGATGAATGCTATCATAAGTCTCTATTTTGTTAGCGTGAGAATGTATGAAATTTGATATGTGATTATAACCAACTTACCTTGTATGATTTTAATACTATTCTTGAAAGAGTTTATGTTTGAAGTACATGATTCAAGTGATATTATCGTAAGGGGGAGAATACGCGCTGTACTCTTTTTCCATTGATTAAGGTTTTTGTCACATTGGATTTTCCTAGAAAAGTTTTTAATATAACAATTGTTGTAGCATACTTAAAAAAAAATGTACTATTTTTGTTTCATTGGGATTTTTTTAACGAGATTTTTTCTAATAAGGTTTTAACGAGACATATTATTTGTATAATGAATATCCATAACATACAAAACATTTACTCTCAAAATAATACTCATATATGTATTAGACTCCTGAATAGATGAACAAGAGTTATTTTTCGAATACCCATATTACTACAATCATTAAATGTTGATAAATATCTAGTGTGGAAACGGTGTTATTTGAAAACTACACAAAACAAAATGAGATATATTTCACAAAATATTACAATATTAAAGATATTGACGTACAAGACATTAATGACTCGATACACGAATTTTCATTTATTGAAATCAGGGGAAGCCGTTGTACTCTTTTTCCTTATTTCAAGTTTTGTCCAACTGAATTTTCTTGACAACGTTTTAACGAGATAGATATTTTGTAATGTGACATTGAAGGAGAAGTGTTGAAATAATATGATTAGTGAATGACAATTATATCTTAGCAACCCAAGTTTTTACTACAATAGTATCCATAATTATTCCATATAAATACAGAGTTTTGATTCTTAATAACACACACAAGCATATTGATTTATCTAATTTTCTCTCTCTCTCTCTCTCTCTATTTTTTTTTATCTCTTTTCTTGACAAATATCAATTTTTAAGAAATATTTAGCAGAAAGAATTTAGATGCACCTATTCAAAAAATTTAGCTTCACAATTACATTTGTTTTATTGGCATGCAAGAGTTTATTCAAAGCAATAATAATTAGTCAGCAAGATAGAATATATACAATAGAAAATATCAATGACCGTTTGGAGAAATAAATCTGAATTGAGGCTAATTAATTAGTGGTATCTGACTCGTGACATTAATTATTTTGCGAAGAAAGCATGTTTCATAATCTCACGTCACTTGTATTGCGAAAAAACCTAATTAGCTCCGGTAAGTTCGCTCTATATAATTAAGATAACTTAATTAAAGCACGTTCATGGGTCACGACACCCGCTGCTGCGACGTTGAAAAGGAATTCAACACAGCTGTTTGATTGTTAGTGTAGATTGTAATATTTGTATGACTCGGCATTAGTACTTGGACAGAAATAACTATTGATTTTTTTAATCATTTAATACATACATTTTGAAAAATATCAAAAAATGAAAATGCGATTTTTTTTAACACGTGTTAAAATTTAAAATTGTCTCTTCTAATTAATAATGTAAATATAACTTGCTATAGGATTTCAAAATTATATTTTACGATTTCTGATTAGGTATTTGAGATGAGCTACTTATCCACAGTAACTCAAACTGTTGACATCCGTCGCACGTTACACTATTGCCACTCGGACCTCTCCAGTTATTCTACCTTAGAAGCCAACGAGAGACAATAACTTCCCTGAATATCTTCAAGATAACTTGTCTATTGTATTTGTGAGGCAATATTATCTTATACATCTCAAAACTTAACATTGTTTTGTGTGGTAACACGAAGGCGTCAGGTGGCTCAGTGGTGGTGATTAATGGACAAAGACAAAGGCAAACCTGCTGTAAAATCTTCGAAGTTTTTTGAGAAACTGAAAAATATCATTACTGCGATTTTGAAAAGTTGGAATGGCATACCAGAATGGCTAATATTAATTTGTACAGAAATGGAAAATCAAATGCGACACGACATTTAAAAATCATATATTTTTTTCAAATGTGACGCGACAATTTTTATTTTTTATTTTTAAAAAGTAAAACATGACGTAATACAAATTTTTTTAAACCTAAGCCTATGTTTGGGCTTCATTTTTTTCAAAAAACTAATTTTGAACCACACATGCTCTCATAAAATAATTTTATCCATAAAATAAAAAATTTTCCTTATTTTTTAACCACACATTCTCTAAAAAACCACCATTCCAAAAAATATTTTCTCCTCAAAAATGGTCTCGAATAGGAGTTAAATATTTAACTTGAGTTGTTTAGCCCTCCATTTGGCCTCCATTAAAATTTTAATGCATTTTTGTTCTCTTCTCTTGTTCACACATTCTCCAATAAAGTAATATTACACGTAAATCGCAAACTTTTCCTTCTTTTTCAATCACACATTCTGCAAAAAAACATTATTCTAAAAATTAAAATCTCAAATATTGAGGATCAAATAGGAGCTTATTATTATTCGACCTCTAATCACTTCTATAGTAAAAGAATTAAAATGTAAATGAAACCCATAAGAAGTCCATAATAGTATTGTTAATCCAAGTTTTAAGTATTTTAGTCAAAATATTGCTAAAAGTGTTTCGAAGAATTAGGAAATTCTTTGGATTTGAGAGTTTCGATTTTATAAACCTATCCAAAATAGAAATGTTAGTGTCTTAGAAGTTTCTGTACAACCTAGGTGTCACCATCTTTCGATCTACAATGCAATTTTTCAATAGAATACAATGTGTACATGTGATAAAAAAATAGTATTAAGTCTTACGGCGTGCTTGGGAGTTCCGACAAATCGGTTATGAGCGTTTTTTAAAGTACCGACTTTAAACGTTTATGAACGGATCGGTCATGAGTTATTTTAGTAGCGATTTTTAAAATAGTTCAACATATGCTTAAGAGTTTAATATTCACCCATTCTAAAAGTTTTTCAAAAAAGTAAAGTTAGATTTGAGAGTTTCGATTTTATAAACCTATCCAAAATAGAAATGTTAGTGTCTTAGAAGTTTCTGTACAACCTAGGTGTCACCATCTTTCGATCTACAATGCAATTTTTCAATAGAATACAGTGTGTGCATGTGATAAAAAAATAGTATTAAGTCTTACGGCGTGCTTGGGAGTTCCGACAAATCGGTTATGAGCGTTTTTTAAAGTACCGACTTTGAACGTTTATGAACGGATCGGTCATGAGTTGTTTTAGTAGCGATTTTTAAAATAGTTCAACATATGCTTAAGAGTTTATTATTCACCCATTCTAAAAGTTTTTCAAAAAAGTAAAGTTACATATATATATATACATCACTTAATGAAATTTTGAGTTTAAGATTTCTTGTATGAAATTTTTTTTACTTATAAGTGATATTTTACTTATATGTAATTTTTTTACATATAAGTTAATATTTAACTTAAACAGTTAAATATTTATTTAAAATCCTATGTTAGTATTTATTAGTTATATATAAACTTTATAATTATAAATTAATTTCGTAATTTCAAATAATTTTTACACATAATCGAATTTTTACTTATAAGTAACTTTTTATATTTTATAAGTGATTTTTTAGCTTATTAGTAAGATTTTTTCACAAAAATAATTTTTTATCTTATAATAATTTTTTACTTATAATATAATTTTATTGCTTATAAATAATTTTTTAGGTAGTATATTTTTATTTATAAAGAAGTATTAAACAAAATATGTTTGTTGGAAATAATTATTTTATAAAAGGTAAAATTAGAAGAGAATTTGAGAAACGGCAAAATATCGCCAATTTGGGGTTGAGAGAACTTATCAAATTTACACTACACCATTTTTGGGCAGTTTTTAAACAATCCAAAATCGGTGCCCAAAAAATCTAACAAGCACTGGTTCTTTCAACCCCTCGTAAATGGTACCACTCAAAATCGGTCAAACCAATGAAAATAAAACTTCCAAGTAGGCCTTTAGGATTTCTTCTCAAAGTGTCAACATTGTTAAGTTTGAGACCTTAAATTTTTGTTATCATTTTAAAATTTGATCGATTTGAGAGATGGTGGATTGTTTGTGAGCTCAATCTTGCAACTTAAGTGCTTACAGGGGATGGTTAGACATACCAACTTCTCATCAGAGTTTAATTAGCTCGACACCATAAAGTCAACCGTGTTAAGATCGATTTCGTAGGGGTTAAAGGTTGGAAGAAATTGTTTGGTTCCTCAAAATATGAACCAAATGGATACTTGAAAGGACGGACCCCAGTTAGAACCTCCTCGTATTTTGAGCGAGTGAGTGAATGCCATAACTATTAGGGCTGGGCTCATAAACCCGAAACCGCGGATCCGACCCAACCTGAGTCGGTTCGGGTCAATTTTTTATAAAATAAGTTGGGTCGGGTCGGTTCACGGTTTAAACCTTTTCAAACAGACCCAAACCTATTTTCAATTTCCAAACCCTGAAATCCTCACTCCAAAGCCCTGAAATCCTCTCAACTTCAAACCCTAGCCTCCCTCTCCACAGATCTCCATCATCTACGGCTCTTTTCAACAAATCTCTCGGAGCTTGTCACCGACGGGGAGGATCAGGAAGGAGAGGAGGTTGGAGGGGGAGGAGTGGTTGTTGATGAATCTGCGCTGGAGAAAGTGGCGGAAGAAACCGGCGGCGACGGAGTCTGGGGAGTGGGATTGGGCTTTGGCAGCATTTGGTGGTTTGGGCGAGTGATTGGGAATGGTGAGTGATGGAAAAGAAGATCATCTGTTGGTGGTGTGAAGAGGCGCTTCGCAAATGTTCTACGAAGCACCATTGATGAAGGTTAGAGAGAGAGAGAGAGAGAGACCGGGTCTCAGATAGTTGAATCATGAATGGTGGTGCAGAGGAGAGGGTGATTCCCGGGTTGAAGGAGGAGAGAGATGAGAGAATCTTTTCCCTGTTTGGGAAGGAGATTAATTCAATTTTATTTTATTTATTTTATTTTTTTTCCTCTAGTAAAAACAGATTCGGGTTGGGTCGTTTAGGGTAGGAACCAGGTCGGGTCGGGTCGGGTCGGGTTGGGAGAGCATCCAAAACTGAGTATGTCGTGTCGGGTCGGTTTTGGGCCAAACCGGCCCGACCCGACCCAATGCCCACCCTTAATAACAATTAGCAACTGAAATATAATTGTGGGAATTTGGTTTTGTTTATATTTTGTCATTAACCCCTTAGTTGGTGTAAATTAAATAAGATTTTTAATAAATTTTGATAAAAGTTGATAAAATATGTGATCGAAAAGTAACAATTAATCAAGTCAAGTCAACCATGAAATTTTTATCAACTACACTAAGCAGGGGCTAAATCTGGAACATCCATTTTACTTGGCCAACCTCTCTATATATATGCTTCCACTAGTTTGATTAAATCCCAACTTCAACTTGCGTTTCCTTCTTAGTTAGTTTGGTGCATAAATCAAACAAATTTCTCTTTTCCATCTACTGGTGATCTATCTACCAAACTTGCTTCTCTACTCGTCATTAATGGCATGCTTACAAGTGTCTAAGGAGGTTAGTTTGCAATTTTCATCATCATATCACCCTAGATCTTCTCATTCATTCATTCATTGTTTGATCAACCCTTTTTCAAGAAAAAGTTAAAATCAAAACTTCTTGTAGCGCGAAGTTGTCGTCTATTTTTGACTTATATATATATATATACCGATTATGCAACAAATTAGCTAGGAAATTACATAATTGATGAATAAATGAAAGCTTTTTTTAGCAGAAGTTAAAAGGAGAAGTGGAGCAAGAATGCACAGGTGATGGTACTGTTGATCTTCATGGGCGTCCTGCAGTAAGAGAACAAACTGGAAAATGGGTTGCTGGAATTGTCATACTTCGTAAGCTCCTTCCGTTAATTCATTCATTCAACAACTACTCACTTACTCTACTACTTGTCTACTTTAACTCCTATTTGTCTCTCATTTTCTACACACTCATTTTCAATCGCACATTCAAATAAAATATTATGTCCATAACTCAAAATTTTTTCTTACTTTTTAATTAATCACACATTCTTCAAAAATCACTATTTAAAACAATATTTTTTCAAAAAAATGGCTACCAAACAGGAGCTTAGTTTTAGCTCCTTTTTTTAAAATCTTTTGACACGCGGTGGAACTTAGACGATTGAATTGTTTTCTTGAAACGTGTCACAAACATCACATTTGGGAAAATGACGGCAGTGTTGAGAATTTTTGGGCAAATCTTTATGTGAAGGCCAAATCCAAGTAGTTCAGCAAGATAATTTTTTAGTAGAGTATAACTACGATTCAAACCAAAATTGTATTTGAACACTGTCTGGTCATATGAAAAAATTGCAAATTACAGATTTCGAAACTCATTTATTATTTCTAAATGCAAATATGTTAATTCAAAATCTTGAAAACGTCTAACTTATTCGCACTGAGTGAAAGACAAATGAAGCTTGGCTCTTACCTCGGTTGACATTTTGCCCCAGTTTGGCTTGGATTAAAATTCAATTAAAATTTCAAGTCAAGTCAACAATTAATTTTAACCACACATTTCATGAGACCCACAAATTTCAACCACACATTTCATCAACTTTTATCAAAATTTACTAAAAATCTGATTTTAATCTTCACCAAACATGGGCTTTATAAATAGGGTACCTTTTTAGATGTCTTTCTTTTTTATTTGACAACCATTATTTGAACTTTTTTTTTAGGTACTCATTTTTAACCACACATTCGCAAAATAAAATATTTTGCACGTAAATCCAAAATTTTTCTTACTCTTTAACCCCACATTCTCTTAAAAATCACTATTTAATACATAGTTTTTCCAAGTTAATGATTGTCAAAAAGACACTTAGTTTTTTGTGCTTTTTTTCTTTTCCATTTTTTCAGTGAACTTTTCATACTAACTTTTATCCCAAAAAATAAAAATGCACGAACTAGCACTTGAGGTGTCGATTACCAATATTATAAAAAAGAACCATTCATATCCATATTTCATGTATATATTTACAAAATCGTGCTTTCACAGAGTATATTTATTTGATCGATAATTTTGTCTAGTTCGAACATGTTGGTTCGGATTTTCGTCGAAGTAGTTTTTCCCCAATAAATAAATTGTACATTTAAGTTTCATTTTATACCAGATAGTTATATCTGAATTCAATTGCTTGATTCTTTTGAATTAATCATTTCTCAATTAGGCTTTCCATATTGATGAGTCCTAGTGACATGAGGAAAATAATCGTACCTTTCCAGTTTAACTTGAGGTTCTATAATTGTGAAAACATGATATGCAGGGTCTCTAACAGGAAAAACATAAACAATTGGCTCATATTTTAGTTTCCTAAACGGCATTTTATTGGAAATCTAGGAGAAAGTACTCATTGTCAAATGCCACTTGTTGTAATGAATACGGATAGATCCCTTTATTTACATGAATTTGTTGAATAATGTAGTGAATCAAGGTCTGGCTACTCTAGCATTCTTTGGTGTTGGCGTGAACTTGGTGCTATTCTTGACTAGAGTACTGCAACAAGACAACGCCGATGCTGCCAACAGTGTTAGCAAATGGACTGGAACGGTTTATATATTCTCTCTCGTTGGCGCGTTCCTTAGTGACTCCTATTGGGGAAGATATAAAACTTGTGCCATCTTTCAGGTCATCTTTGTCATTGTAAGTATCCAATTTAATAAGAGATTTCTTTTCAGCATAATACGGACAAAAATGTGACTAAAAACAAGTAATTTGCAGGGGCTAGTCTTACTATCAGTGGCAACACAGCTCTTTTTGCTGAAACCAAGAGGTTGTGGGGATGAAAATACTCAATGTAGAACCCAATCAAGCTGGGAGATAAGTCTCTTCTACGTCTCCATATACATGATTGCCCTCGGAAATGGAGGTTACCAACCTAATATTGCTACATTTGGAGCTGATCAATTTGATGAAGAGGATGAGCGCGAGGGACATTCCAAAGTTACCTTCTTCAGCTATTTCTACCTGGCTTTGAACCTTGGTTCACTATTCTCCAACACCATTTTAGGCTATTTTGAGGATGAAGGAATATGGGTTCTAGGATTTTGGGCTTCAACTGGATCGGCCTTTGCAGCTCTTGTCTTGTTTCTTGGAGGTACCAAGAGATACAGGCACTTCAAGCCAAGGGGAAATCCCCTAGCAAGGTTTGTCCAAGTGATAGTTGCAGCAGCAAAAAATTGGAAGGTGGAAATGCCAGGAGGTGAAGCACATGACTTATACGAGGATGGAAATGAGAAATCAATTGTCGGTGCAAGAAAGATGCTCCACACCGATGGTTTCAAGTAAGCGTAACAGCAAATTTAAATAAGATCTTATCAATTTAATATGATGTTTAATTACATGTATTATTATAACAGATTCCTGGACAGAGCAGCATTCACTATTTCACCAGTTTTTGAGTACAACCCTTGGCGCCTCTGTCCCGTTTCCCAAGTTGAAGAGGTGAAATGCATTCTGAGACTCCTCCCGATATGGTTGTGCACTATAATTTATTCAGTAGTTTTCACCCAAATGGCCTCATTGTTTGTGGAACAAGGTGACTCAATGAGAACCACAATTTCAAACTTCAGAATCCCTCCTGCAAGCATGTCTGGCTTTGACATCCTTAGTGTCGCAGTTTTCATATTCCTGTACCGGAAAGTGATAGATCCACTTGTTAGTAGAATAAGGAAAAATAAAGTAAAAGGACTAAATGAGCTGCAAAGGATGGGCATCGGACTTGTTATAGCAATTATGGCCATGGTCGTAGCTGGTATTGTGGAGTGCTACAGGCTCAAATACGCCAGAAAAGATTGCAGACATTGCCAAGGCTCGAGCTCATTGAGCATATTTTGGCAAGTCCCTCAATATGCTCTTATTGGAGCCTCAGAAGTTTTTATGTATGTAGGTCAGTTGGAGTTTTTCAATGCACAAGCACCCGATGGACTAAAGAGCTTTGGAAGCGCACTTTGTATGACGTCAATCTCTCTAGGGAATTATGTCAGTAGCTTGCTCGTCTCCATCGTAATGAAATTTTCTACTGTGGATAATATGCCGGGATGGATCCCAGGAAATCTTAATAGAGGTCATCTAGACAGATTTTATTTTCTCTTAGCTGGCTTGACAATAGTCGATTTGGTTCTCTACATTGCCTGTGCCAAGTGGTACAAAAGTATGAAGCTTGGAAAAGACAACGAGAACAGGCAGTATGGAGTCTAATACATTTAATGAGGTTTATATACGAATAAGAGAGTGAGATTATCTGGTTGCAAATTCACAAATTTCAGGTGAACCTCAAATGTTTCTTTCCATATCAGTCTCATTATCTGTCCGTAGAAAGAAAGGATTTGCCTCGACAGAATGTTACATCTTTTTTAATTTCATTTTGTTGCTTCTAATGTATTTTGTGTTGTATATCAAATGTGAGAGAATTTATTTTTCATAATTCGACGAAGTTATATAGTTTCCAGTTTCATTTAACTCAACAGAATTTCAAATAAACAAAACAACTTACCAATGTAGTAAGTTCTGAAATTTGAAAATTGCACGTGTCTTTAGTCTCGGAATTTTAACTTAAAATCAATCTATTTGCTACATTGAAGAGTCCTACTCACACAGGATCTCAACCAGTCTTTACACTTTCGCCATGGAATAGTCCTACTAACACATTATCTTAGGTATAATCTTTTAGTTGGCATGAATGGAAAAATCACAACATATGTTTGATCAAACCAATAACTTCCATCGGATCAATCTTGTGCAATCCTGTTAGTTTTTAATTGTTCTAAACCAGTTTCAAATTAGCTCAAAATCGCCTCTTTTCGTGTCCATTGATTTGAAGTTCAAATTCTACCTACAATTAATAAAATTACACCAAATTAGGTAAAAATCCATTCAATTAGCAATAATTTATCCGGATAAAATGGATAACTGTGTAAACTCTTGTTTCTCACGAGCAAGATTCTATACTCAAATACAGAAACAAACAACGAAAATTCATTTGTTAGATAGCTTGCTGTATTCGCCTTAGATTTTGAAACTGCTTGAATAATTCACAAAAGGACTCTGTCATGCTACAAAATACAATTTTACTTATCCAATGCTTGATTTATGTGTTTATGTGCATAATCAATCCAATCACCCTAAAGATTTAGGTTAGCTATATCCAAAGTCTCAATGGTCAATTATTTCATCTCTCTTGTGAGATGCACCCTCCCAACCTTGTTGTTGAATCTCTTACATAAAGTGTTTATTATAAGATTTGTTTTTCACTATACTCATCTATTTCCTGCTCAAGATTGACTTGGTTTATCCAATGAAAGCAACTATCTCGAATATTGATGATTCTTCATAAACTTGAACATCTCAACTCACAAACTTCAACTAGGCTAATCAACCTTACTAGAAGTTTTTGTCTCTAAATTAAGTGTCAAAGGCTTAGACAGGAAGTGCAACGATTTTATATATTGCCACTACTTTCATAATCAATATAAAAGAAACACACATTTTTTTTATTTGTTGTTTTTATTTTCATTGATTTCTAACATGTAGGTAACCATTTCGCTCGCGCATTAATAAAGTTATTGAGCATTGTAAAGTAATAGGGTTATTTAAGTATTTTCTCATCTCAGTTTTGTATATAAACAGGCGTATGTAGCTTCATTTTCATTTTGATTGTATTCAGTTGAATTCAACAATTTTTCCCGCCACTTTCTCTCCATTTCCAGATCTCATTTCTTCTGCTATAAACTTCACATGGTATCAATGAATTGAATTCATTCGATGGCCAATGAATCTAATCCCCAAACGGAGAATCAAAACTAGATGAATCAAGCTGACTCATCTGTTGATCCATCCTTTGCGGAAACAATGACTAGAGACGTGGCTTCTATCGTGAATCAGTTAATCAGTGATCCTGGCAGTCCATATTATCTCCACTACGGTGACAATATAGGAATGCAACTCATTTTTGTGGTTCTCACCCAAGAGANAATTTTTCCCGCCACTTTGTCTCCATTTCTAGATCTCATTTCTTCTGCTATAAACTTCACATGGTATTAGTGAATTGAATTCATTCGATGGCCAATGAATCTAATCCCCAAATGGAGAATCAAAACCAGATGAATCAAGCTGACTCATCTGTGGATCCATCCTTTGCGGAAACAATGACTAGAGACGTGGCTTCTATCGTGAATCAGTTAATCAGTGATCCTGGAAGTCCATATTATCTCCACTACGGTGACAATATAGGAATGCAACTCATTTTTGTGGTTCTCACCCAAGAGAACTATGCTACATGGAGCAGATCTGTGATTATGACATTGAGTGTGAAAAATAAGGAAGGATTCATTGATGGATCCATTATCAAACCTACTCTAGATGATCCTCTTTATGGCACCTGGAGAAGATGCAATCATGTAGTAGCTTTATGGATTATAAATTCAATTCCAAAGGAATTATATCCCAGTGTAATGCACAAAGACTCAGCAAGGCAGATTTGGATTGAGCTTAGAGAGCGGTACAATCAAGGAAATGGTCTTCGCATCTATGAGCTTAAGAAACAAATTGCCTCGATCTCTCAGGCAAACAAATCTATTAATTCTTATTTTAATAGATTCAAGGGGCTTTGGGAAGAACTGGAAAATTATAGACCAGAAACAGGCAACATAAATTACAAATCTGAAGATCAAACTATGCAATTTTTAATGGGGTTAGATCAGCATTATTCACATGTGAGAAGTCAGATCCTAATGATGGATCCAATACCACCACTCAACAAGGTGTTTGCTCTAGTTTTGCAGGATGAAAGGCAACGGGAGATTATAAATAAGAAGCAACATAATAGTGTTGATGCTGCTACATTTACTAGTGAATTGATCCCTAAGTTTGTCAACAATCAGAGATCTATTCCTCTATCTATTCCTCTGGCTCAGTCACAGAGAAGAGAAAGGCCAGTATGTAGTTATTGTGGAATGCTTGGG
>CAIGRK010144341.1:0-12314 GCA_903798315.1 Fraxinus greggii
TTACAAAAATAATTACAAATTGTCACTTTAATTCGTTGTGCTAAAAATGGATTAACAATGATGATTCGATATCTTAGCAACACTTTCACATATTTGAAATCAAAGCAGTTAAATTGCTTTCTAGATTAATCCATAATTTAGATATTAGTATAGAAAACGAAAAATCTATTTATTATTTGATTAAGATTGCTATTAATTTGAACTCGATTAAATACTTAGTCCTCGTAGGTTCGACACTCAACACAATACTATATTACTTGTTCACAATTCTGTTCACTTACAGGAAATCAAACAATAAGAGACCCATTTGGGGGTATTGGGCCTCTCTAGTAAAGCCGTTGGCTATGAGCTTGCCGACCTCTTCCTTTAGCTCCTCATATAGTTTTGGTTCAGGGGCCTCCAGTTTTACCTATGGAAGTTGAATTTTAGGTCAATCTTGAGGGAGTGGCAACTAATTCTTGGGTCAATGCCAACCATATCTTTAATTTCTAGGCAACATAGTCAACAGATTTCGGCTCCACTCATGTTCACGTGTAAGGCTCTTACATATTTGAATAAGCCATTAGACGCAAGTGGCTTCTCCAATGATGCGAGAGGCGGCCGCGAGACCTTCGATGGTTAAGTCAGTGAACTACAGATGTATATTTAGGTATGGGATGAGAATGTGAGCCATAAGAATGTGTATGATACGTGGTTTAGAAAGAATACCAAGCAAAGTTCCTATTAAGAGGGAAAAATTGCATTGCATGTAAGTGACACTAAGTGAGCTTTTATAGTAAGGAAGAAGTTGTTATTGATGGATGGATAACACGTGGCTGCTTCTTAACGAAGAAGACAATTAATGATTCTTAAAAGAGGCCACTCTATGGTTGAGATCCCATCTGATAAATAGACTTGCATCCTGTAATACATTGGCCAAATTAACTTCTCATGTTTTTGGTCTAATATGTCAAGCAACACTAAGAGAGAGAATTGAAACAAAAGTCACGCGATGGTGTGCATATACTAAATTCAATAATTTGTCCCTTCTTTCTAATTCTTGTAATACACCAGCAGGGTTCGGGGGGGAGGGAGCAGCGAGACACAGGGAAGGGAAGAAATTAGTCAACGATTAAAGAAATTGAAATAGAGAAGAAGAGGTAGCACTAGCAGTGTCAATCTTCATCAGGGGGATACTTGCGGATGAACGTTCTCCTCGACTAGGGAAAGAGCAAAAGTCAATAAAAGGATAAAGGACTTTCTTCAGTATTAATTACAAAAGGGAGCTTACTCTACTAAGAGTTAAAAAAGACTGGAAGGGATAGCTAGATCCAAATTTATCCTAGGAGAAGAGTCGAGAGGTTATTTTATTCTTTTACACAAGATCAAGGTGAGATAGAACATGGGGTACAGTAATCAATCGAAAGTTAGCTTCATAAGCAAACCAGACTGACGATATACAGTAGGACATGATTTTAGAAGGTTTATTTTCGAAAGAAAGTATCAAATATAAATAAGAACGCAGCAAATCCTTCTCGCTTGAGAGATGGAAAAGCTCAATCTTAAAAGAGCGTGGCCAAAGGCTACATTTTCTTCAAAATGCTATAAGCAAAACATACGCCACATTTAAAATTAATTTTAGAGCGTCAGTTTACAGGGTAAATTGCATCTCGGGTCCAAAACCCTTAAAAAAAATTTTATCGGGTTTCATTTTTGCCATTGTAGAACTTTTTGCAAAATAGGCAACACGAGGACCTCTCATAAGTTGACCAAAAAATTAGTGATTAACCTTTATTTGACCATTATTAATTAGCGCAAAATGGCCCCTCTCCAAAACAAAAAAAATAATAATAAATAAATATTACTGAAAGTTGAAAAGATAATTGAAAAGGGTAAATGGCTTCACCTTCGCCACCTCTACCCAGCCTTGCTCGAAGGATGACTTTCACGTCAACTAACAGCCTTAGGAAACTATCTCAAGGATCTCTCACTGCATATTAATTTTAAGCTTTGGGATTGCAGTGTCAAAACGTAAGGTTTGGTAACCCATCACTTTTTCAGCTTTTTGATAGGTTTGGAACCTCATATTCCATCTACCCTTAGATTTATCGGTTATGCTAAATGTACATAATGATTCACATAAATATGATGTTAGATATGATTGAATCAAAATTTTAACCCCAAAAAATAATAAAATTCCTCAGCCCTTTTCTAGCACCTCATTTGAATATAAGCAATTATGTAACTCCTTCTGTAGCATTATAGTTTCTTCAAAAATTCTCAGTTATAGTTTTGCTGACATGGTGACTATAGTTAATTTATTATGATGCAATTCAAAACAGTTCCAACTCCAACGAGATCAGAGCGAAAGAAAGGTATGAAAATGAAAACTGCTCCAAAAAACTGTTAAAAGATAAATTCATAAATAAGTGAAACACAGAACAACCGAGTCTTGACTCTCAAAATTTAAATTTAGTCGACCAGATAAATTCATTTTCACTAGATGCCAAGTAACTAGATCAAGCACAAAAAATATAACATGCAGAAAGGGACGAACACGTTAAAATTTTACAGGACACAAAGCAAACAATTTCAAAATTTGAACTAAACCATGAGTTCACTCTTGAAAATTCAGTATATAATGCTACTAATCACATGGGCACTAGTCTTATAAAACACAAACTATCCTTAGCTTGCAGCTACAGCAGCCAAAAAATGCTCTGCTACCAAAGAATATTACAAACTATATCCACAACCTTTTACGGTCGACACCATATAACATTATTTTGGAACTTCAACTAAACTCACCTTGAACTGGGCAGCTTCCAGAAAAGTGAAAAAGCTGTGAGCATCAGACAAGAAACACAAGAAATGACGAGGCATAAAGCCCAACCCATTGGTCCTCATTTTCTCAACAAGTAAAATCTACTCACTATGAATTTCCAATCACGAGATCATCCAAACATCAGTAGGACCCCATTGGTGGCATGCCAAATGGTGGCATTGGAGGCATTCCACCCATTGGAGGGGGTGGCATTTGTGCAGTAAAACCTCCTCCCATCCCACCGCCCCCCATACCTGGCATAGGTGGTGCAGGCAAAGCAAGAGGCAGCAACTGGGCATACATATTCTGCAACAAATAATTAACAAAATCATTAAACAAATAATAATCATCAATTTATCAGTACCCCGGTGTTCATAGTTCAATATATCAGTACATGTACACAAGGATAACTAATCCCAATGAAGGCATGCAATGCTAAATCAGTCGTACTACCACTGAACAAAAGAAGAGCAGCAAATGCTCTAACTGATAATAAGGAAACAGAAAGAGTTTCTTTAAGTTACTTGTTGTTTGATAACATCCTTCTCCTCGTTCTCTTTAGCCTTCACTTCATTAAGAGCATCAATTTTGTCCTTGATTAGTTCATCAACTTTGCCCGTGTATTCACGGATAAACTGCAGGAAAAAAAAGGAAAATATGATATGAAAATCAAAGTTTGTAACAAATGCTACCAAAGAGCAAAGACCATCCTAAAAATTGGGTATCCTAAAATTTGATCACATACCCAAATCTTTAACCTAGCGCCACAAGAAGAAAAATGATAAATAAGCTTCTATACAGCTTTAGGGTACTCCTTTATATTAAGAAATCTCCAAAGATGCAAGCAAATGTGTACAAGAGAGAGAATAACCTGCAACAGATATGGGAAGGCAAAATCGATCATATTATTCATCCAAGCAAGTTCAAGAGCAACATCTGCGCGAATCAAGTCGTAACAAACAAATAGGCATGACGCAAAGCATTCCTTTTTCCCCTGTGGAATCATACAAACAATAATTAGACAGCCAATTTCTACCATTGAAAATCTCTCATTATATAATTCCTCAAGAGTTGCAATATTTAGGACTCTTCTAAAAGCATTGAAATACCCATGTCAGACACCAGATATTTGCGCAATGGAATGGCAAAAGTAAGTATTGAAAAAAAAAGGTATAGAGTACATTATAGTAATTAAAAATATCCATTTGGAAAGAGAACTCATCGAATTCAATGCAGCTAATAGTTGTATATCAAATCCTCAAGTATAAATATCTTGATTTCGTAACTAATAATACCTGCTCAATAAAGTAAACAAGCAACTCTTCAGCAAGTTCCCGGTCACCAGATTGTGAAGCTGTCTCCATGGCATCCTTGTAAAGGTTGTCTTTCTTTGATAAAGCAATGGATTGCTTCCACCTACCTGCTTTTTTGTAAATGTAGGCCGCGACGCGCCTCATCTCAAGGAGCTCATGTTTCTCAATCTGTCACAGAATAATATGAGATATTACTTATTAGCCTTCAGTAATTAGAAATTTAAAAAAGGCAGAAACTATATTTCACCTTCTGCGCAAGGCCAATCTGATCAAAGTTATCATGCAACTCAATTGATTCGCGCAATCTGTCATAATCCTCCTCCTCTATGTAGATCTCGTTGAGAGCTTCATTCACGGCAGACACATTATTGCTCTGAACTGCGACCATGTATGGCTTAACAAGACGCAAGTGGCCCGCCTAAACAATGCAAGGTACAAAGTTTCAGCACAAATACTCATAACTTTCAAATCAAGCATTTCGTAAAACAAGAAGGGAAATAACTCATTAAGCAGGAGTAAGAACCTTTCTCATTATGTCCACTACACGAGTGTGGTCCACGCGAAGAGCTAGGACATTTAGAACATCATTAATGAGTTCAGGATGTTCTTGCAAATAGAAGTGCACCGCCTTGTAATAGAGCTCCACATTAGCAACTTTGACAATAATATCTTTAAATTGCATGTGATCCCAAGCTTCTGGGGAATGATTCATGACGGTAGTGGCAGCATTATCAAACTCATCATATTGAATATACAAGTACGTTAGTTCCTGCCAGTGCTGCTGTTCATCACAAGCTCGGATTAGCTTGGGAATGTTCAGGCGGGTAGAGAATAATTTGATATGCTCCATGAGCTTCTCATGACGGTATCTTGCATATAGGACACCAAGCTCTGTGAAGATGCCCATATGTGCACGTTCCAATCCTAAACCACTCTCCATAAGAGAGATAAGCTCATTAAAGTATCCTCTGTTCTGGTAATACTCACTAACCTCTTCCAGATCATCAACCTAAAATAACCGTATTGATAAGAAAAAAAATTAGCACTTTCAGAGATTGCTGCACAATGTACTCTAAGATGCTCAAGGAAAACTAAGCAAAACAATCAACCAGGACTCAATCATACTAAAAGGAGTCCTCAGATAATCGAGTTGTGAAGTACCTGTACAATGATGTTAAGACCACATATTTGAGCCAACCGGAACTCCTCAGCATCAACACATGCAAAACAAACTTCTTTCCACGTTTTTGTGCTGTTAGCTTTACGTGCTGCGTCAACAGCCCCTTGAAATTGCTTCAACTTCACTAGGGTGACTGCCAACTTGGCCCAGTTAGATATAAAAGCAAAAATTATCTTTGCCGCCTCATATAACTCTTCATCATACAAGCGATCACCAACACTAGGGAGATTGGCAACATTTGGCATGAGAATGAACTCTTCAATTTCTCCCAGCCTATCAATCTTAGCAAATGCATAAATGAGCTCACTGTCCACCTTCGGCTCCTTCGCTTTCTGCCTAACCATCAGAAGATATTTCACCAAGTCATGATAAACATTTGCGTCCTCAGCAGCACGGATGACTTCCAAGAATTGAGTTGCATCATCTGCACGGATAAATGATTCGATTGCATCACTCACTAATCCTTCCTTTAGTTGAGCTTTAGCCACCTGACTCCAAACAGCATCTTCTTCAACACGGTATGCAAATTCCACTGCCCTGTTAATGTCTTGAATATTATCCAACAACACATTGACAGCCTGTATGTTCAAATTGAACTTCTTGAAGATAGCAAAAGCTTCTTCATACAACTGGGCTTCCACGGCCACCTCCCCAACTGCCGGTCCATCAAAGTTGTCAAGTCTATTAATATAGTCCATAACTCTGGTTGGATCAGCCTTAATTGCAGTCAAGATTAGCAAGTTTTGCAGGTTAAAGTTCCCGCTGAAAGCAGAGTTTTGGAGTACAATCTTTTCAAGCAACTCAATTAGTTCATGGGGAAGATCAGCAGTCATGAAAGCTTTGACAGCAGCAGAAACTTGTTCTGGGCTCTTGCTTTCGGACAAAGCAGTAGATACAACTTGATCAATGAGCTGCCTTCTATACTCATTTTCAGGGTCAAGAACTTTGGCCCAGAGATCACCATCCATCCTTTCAACGACGTACCTGAAGTAACAATACAGGTGGATAAACTTCCAGAAATGATATAAAACTAAAGAACAAGGCTAAAACCAAACAACTTACAGACCTGGATTGCAGTTTGAATAAAGAATTCTTATTTGTTACATTAATAAGTTCATCATCACACTGCCCTCTACGATATGCAACAACAGCAAGGGTCGGGTCACGCTTCTCACAATATTTACCCACAACACGTGAATCATAATATGGGTTGGTGGTCAAAAAATGCTCTGGATTGTTATTGCTATCGATTATGATTTTACCCAGAGCATTGTGGACATGCACATCTTGGCTTCCTTCACTCACAAGATGTTCCAAAAATTGAGTAAGTAGGCGAAGTCGATTCCTGCACACCACATATCATATGTAAGGACATGAAGATAAAATCTATCACAAAATCGTGGAAGCAGAAAATATACCTTTTCTCACATTCCTCCACAAGAGGCTCGACTGGAAGCAGAGAACGGACAGACAGGATCAGACCTTTAATGAAATCTTCAGGGCACTCATCATCTAGGAGTTGCCCAACAACTAGAGGAGCATTTCCCGGATTGACCTATCCAGAAAGACAGAAGGTTCACTAGCAAGGACAACAAATTTCTACAAAAGATACCAGAACCCTGACAGAAATTATACCTTCTGCACATAACCTTCAATGTATCGGAGCATGTTGCTTGAGTAAAGGTAGTGCGTTAAGTCTGGAACAAAACCAAAGCGGTCACACACATTGATCAGTGGTCGAGCATCTGGAAGCTTGGCTTCCATTAAAAAGTTCTTCGTCTTCTCAGGGTCATAGAAATTTGATTCTCTTGTTACACGCTCAACCTCCTTAATTTGTCCGGTCTTGGCAGCTGCCTCAATGTACTTGAAGTGAATGTCAGGATCCTCGCTGCAGTAAAGCAAAAATTAGTACACAAGCTATAACTAGTATAAAATGTATAACAGCTCAGCCCATAGTACGAAGTCTCTTGGTTTCTTCAGAAATTACCTGGAGCTCAAATATGATCCCAAGAAGAAATATAATCCTTCATACGACTTAAACTGCTCAAAGATCTTTATGCAAGCTTCAACCCCCAACTGCTCACAATATTCTTTTGCAACCTACAGAAATGAACTAGTAAATGATGCTAATAACAAATTCACTATTGGAGAGTGCAATGACATACCAAAATTTTTATAGTTCCAACTAGTTTTTAAATGAAATAATCCTTTAGGTAACTTTTCCATTGACATAATAGAATCAACCAGCTTAGACCAAAAAAATCACTACTACAATGGCAACATATTCAATCCTTACTTGGACAATTATCTGAAGGTTTCCTCTCAAATTGACCAGTAGAAGATCCTTCATGCACTCTAGTGCCCATTCCCGGGAAAGTGTCCCAAAGAATTCCACAAGAGCCTGAAATTGAATACATCACTCAGCACTAATGCAACAAACATTAATGATAAACATACACAGTGACAGGAATTCATTAACCTGTGGCTCAATTGCATGAGTATTCACAATGACACGTTTGATATCTTGAAGCTCAGTGTAATGCTGCAAGCATCAAATCTTGTTCAATCACTAGGATTAACTTTTATACATGTGTATGTGCATGTACATATAACCGAAAAAAAAAAGTGCATTTAACAAAAAATCACTCACACACATGTTTGTATGACTAAACATTTAACCTGAAGTGCTCGAATGTAAAGACCAGCTTTTTCACAGAGTTGTCCAATCCGCGGTCTGTCATAATGACTAAACATCCCATTCGCTAAAATAGCATCAGCCACATTAGGAAAGGTCACGAGATTGATTTCAAGGACCTGAATAGAAGAGGAACGTAATTGATGCCAAATGTTAACAAGATGAATAAAATGAACTGGATTGACAACAAAAGAGCAAACTCTAAAATTTACCTTGGTTTGCAGGAATGCATGTTCTGGCAAATTTGGTTTCAGAACATCCAACAAAAATGCAGTTGCTTCACGGATCATGTTCCTCTGGAGAAAATATGATTGAAAAAATTAATAAAAGGTATTCCAAATAAATCATAGTCTTGAAACTTTTGAATCATAACTTATGCTTTCAATAGTAGAAGGAAGCAAACCAGGACAACCAATGAAACAGTCATTCCCATAAGACCAACAATTTTAATTTTCATATTAACAGTAACATCAAATCTCGTACCTGAAGAAAGAGATCAGTAATGGTATTGTAATCAACTGGACAACCTCCCTCCATTTGAGACATCATGAGGGCAAAATTAACAGCTCCCTGGAAACACCACGGTAAAAGATTTACATCATTTCAAATGTACAATGCCTCATTCGAATAAAGGAGAATTACTCAAAACACCAAAGTCATAGCTGTATTCCCAGCATACCTGAGGATCTGATCGAAGAATAGTTTGCAGAAGGAACAGATAGTCAGGTGTATATCCAACCTGCACCAGCATAAACATATTTGTTCATCTGAAACAACTATAAAACTGAGGTAAAAGATATCGAGAAAAATCATGTGAAATTTCCTTATGAACTGATTGTTGTCACATACTGTAATGTGGTAATTATCCTGAAATAAATAGGAGTAAGAACATCAGAATGATTGGGCCAGTAACCTGCTTGGAGTATATCAAAATTTTATCGAACTCCCTACGCTCAGCAAAAGCTGCCACAACTTTTGGAGTAGCTCTAGCTTTGATATATATTTTCAGTGCAAGGTCGTTGTCCACAGTCTACAAAAAAAAAAGACCAGGAAAGGCAGGTTCATTTTACAACACAGAAAATGGAAGTTTTACAAAATTTGACATTGAAAACAATCTATGGGAAAAGAAATTTCAGATTTTATAGCATATCTAACCTTAACAAGGTCTCCAAGTTCCTCGCTACATTCCAGCTTATCCTCAGCTAGCCAGTTCTCCAAGAGATTCTTCTTGTTTTGGTTCACGACCAAGCGAGATAATTCCAAAGACTCAAACGCGTTGAGCTTCCCTTTCGTTAAAAGGGTTCCAAAGTACTGCAACAATGGTGGCGTTTGCCCAGCTTGAACAGGAACACTCTGAAAACATCACATCATGTTAATTATGCCTCCGCTCCCCCTAAGAAAATATTGTGTGTATCCATGAACATGCCTGTAATATGTTTAAGTTTGGCACGTTGCTTCCATTTAAAGGGGGATAAGAAACATGCATGTGGAATTTATAGCATGTTTAGGACATAAACGATTTAAATTATAAATAGATAGAATGAGTGGAAAAGAAGTAGGTACTTATGGATTCCTCAAAATATGTGGGTATTGAGTTATAGACCGTTTATAAATGTGAGCCAAAGATAGCCTTAATCCTATAACCACTAAATTTATGCCACCAAAGAATATGAACTACCTGAAATTTGGCTACTGTATCAGGTGTCCGGAGGATGCCTTGAGGAGATTCTGCAGCAAGCTCAGCAGCCTCTTTATACTTCGTCTGGGCAAACAATTCTTGGAAACGCTGGACAACCTGAGACATTTTAAGATGCGACAGAAGGGGTAAGTTATCAGTATCCGAAAGCACTACATAATTGAATGAAAGTAATCATTTCGGGCTTCATTAATGAGACAAAAGATGTAATAATAGAAAACATGCTTATTCAATATAGAATCCTGACCTATTCATAATAGGAATAACCCCAGCATAAATTACACTGCTCGTAAGAAGAAAACGTGCATAAACACATTGCTAAGCAAGATTCTACAAGTAAAGGTATTGCTAGCTGCCTTCCCATGAGAAAGGAATCTCAAAAGATGAAAGAGCATAGAGAGCCAGGATTGACGTACCAAATTCTCTGCACCTTGAAGATTCCCTCTTTTGGCAAGACTGACAGCAAGCTCCAAATTGTTCAACTGACAAATAATCAGAACACTCAATAATTGCAGACGAAAAATGTTTCAGATGGATATACCATATATGTAAAGACTGTATACATACTTGGCCACTGATAAAAGGTATGATTGTTGTCTCATTTACTGTAGCAAGTAAAACCTGGCCTCGCCTATTGATTGCATAGAAACCTCCAACAGAAGAAGCTTCTGAAGTAAGAAAGATGGGATCTGGACTGATCCTATTTCTGTAAACTGCTGTGGCAGTTTCCAAATCATAGACAAAGAGAAGTCCGAGCTTCGTAATCACATATATCAAGCTATATTTATGGGAAATCTGAAAAATTGCAAAAGGAGAGTGCTAAATGAAAGTGAAATGCAGAAAGTATTCCTTCAATTACTTAAAGACAAAAAACGGAATCATATTTAGAGGAATCATATGAAGACATACCTGCATGGCCACTGGAAAGTCATCGGCGAAATCTGGAGGGAAAAAAAGATCTGCTTGTTTTTTTGTAAAGGATGGTTTCCCTACAAAAGATTTTTAGAGTTGAGCAAGGCCAATAAGCAGATGATATAAACTTTCAGCATGTACCAACTATGATTCATATAATGATATATCCAATCCAAAATCATGGACAATCTGAGAAAAAGTTAATATATCCACCTGGCTGCGCTCCAAGCTCAATGACATGCAATTTGGATGTAATCTGTCCAGCATTATAGCTTTTTGTGGCAAAGGAAATAAGTAAAGAATCTTTATCATTTCCAGAAATCTGCTCAAGGTATACAAATGAATACGATGAGAAACTAACTTAGAGAAACTGCAAATGCAGAAACACAAATCAAAAGGAAGCAACATCTCATACTCTGAATGAGGCAAATGATGCAGCATGCCCTTCAAGAGCTTGACTCCGTTGCTGATCAACAGAAAATAGTTGCATATTTCCTTTGACCAGTTGAGTCCTCTGTAAAAATGAATAGAAGAATGTCAAACCCGTAAGATGGTTGTGAAGGAAATCAGTAAATATTAACTCAAGCTCCAGAGGGAAATTATACAGTAAAAAAAATGTGCAAAGACTTTGGCAACCATGTCATCACATATTTAACCATAAACCAGGTGTTCCAAAAGGGTGGATTAGAAATGATGGACAAAAAATGGGAACAAACAGTTTTTATAATGGCTTCGCTCGAGAAAAGCAGAAAAATTTGGAAAAGTGTCTCAAGGGACTGCACTTAATTAAGGTAAAGAACTCAGGCCAAACAAATAAAATGAAGCCCTCAAAAACTCAATCCATTTACTGAAGCAACTTGCAACATTGATTGAAAAAAATAACTAAATTAATAAATGCTCTGATATAAAAGAATTCTAGAAGTTCAATCATGACATCCATGTTTACATGAGACTGCCAATTACAACTACCTCTTCCAAGAATTATGGAAACACGTCAGAGTAATCAAATAAAGCAGAGTGGGAGAATAAAAAATAAAGTAAACAATACTTGAATGAGATATTTTCATAAAACAAGATTTAAGGGTGACCACTGCCTTGAGAAGAAGATTTATGAAACAACCATTACCTCATGCTGACTTTACCAAATTAACGTCAAGGCAATACAACTATAAAGCCTAAGACTCTTCACTACAAAAATGGTAATGGCTATCATATTTTTTTCAGTGTATAATTTGTTAATCAAGCTAAATATTGCACAAAAGTATATCGCGAACCACAACAACCTATGAAGTGGTAAGATGGTTTATAACTTGTAATTCAATTATATAGGTTTTCTTTTAAAGAACTTCCCAATATAGTAATTATATCCGAATAAATTACAAAATACAAGCATTGTTTGACAATTTGTTTGAGACTTATGCCTTGAGTCCTATCGCATGTCAGTCATTAGGCTTTCATTAAAAGCCTCAAATTTTATGCCTTAAGTGCCATTTGAAGGCTTATGCCTCAAGTCTAATCCTTATGACAACTAAGGTGTTCTCCGGTTTATCTTGCCTTTTCTAGGCATTTAATCTAGAATTCAACTTTTTGAGCTAATTTTGCCCTTGTGTGGTCCCATTATTTTCAAAATATATTTTTCTTTCACATATTTTCAATCAAACATTCTTCAATAAAATAATATTACACGCAAACCCAAAACTTTTTTTTATTTTTTA
>CAIGRK010144437.1:0-12097 GCA_903798315.1 Fraxinus greggii
CATAACCACGACACATTTGATAACAGTTTCATATGTAGTAAAAAAGTCCTTATTAGGATACATATGAAACACACATGCTGAATCAAGAATCAAATCCTCCTCTAGTTTAGACTCGACGTCAGAAATAGCTAAGAGATCTCCCTCACTTACAATGTTCTCTGCAAGGCTGCTTTACCTGAAATATTTGATTGCTTTCCATATTGACTTGCAACCAACCTTTCTTTATTTTACAATTTGTAGCAATCCTTCTTCATGTGCTCATTCTTCTTCCAATAGTTACAAATCTGATTACTGAACTTAAATTTCAATCTGCCCCTTCCAGAACCACTATGAGCAACCAGACATTCTCCATCTGTGGCCTCAGAATCCAAATGCTTCATCTTCTATTTTGAAATTAACGATCATACACCTCCTCTATGGTGATAGTATTACGACTATATAAGATTATGTCTCTAAATGAAGAAAACGAAGTGGACAACGAACACAATAAGATCAATGCCAAATCTTCTTCATCATAATCTACTTCCAAAGTTTTCAAATCAGCAACAATATCTTTAAATACAGTCATGTGATCTTTCAATGATCCTCATTCTGCCATTTAATGAGAGTATAAACGCTGCTTTAGGTTCAACTTGTTTGTCAGAGTTTTAGTCGTGCGCAATTGTTCCAACTTCAACCATAGAGCAGTTGCTGAAACCTCCTTCAAAACATGCTGAAAGAATAGTATTTGATAGATGAAGAGGAATGTGAGAAACTGCATTCTTATCCTTCAGTAATTTCTCCTCCGTGGTCAAAGTTGCGGGCATTTTGTCAATTCCTAACAACGCATCATCCAAATTTACATGTGTGAGTACAACACACATCTTAATCTACCATAGCGAAAATCTAGTGCTCCGATCCAAAAATACTCATGAAAGCTATCACGAATAAAAATTTCGAACAAATCAAACCATGCGCTCTTGCGGAACTGCTGAACTTGGGCTCTGATATCACTTGTTGTGAAACAAACAAGATATCAGAATAACTCTAATACCATTTGTTGTGAAACCAACCATCGGATTGAGATGTTAAGTTATATGATAAATAATGAAATATTAGATCAAATAAAAGAATAATAAAGACAAGAAATATGGTAGAGGAAGTAAGATATTTTATTGACTTGAGAATAACGGAGAAGAGATAAAATTACAATGGATCCTATAATTCTAGTAATATATTTTCTCACACATATTAAAATTGTATGGAAGAACCTAATATTTATAGAAAATGTGTAGGGGACGTCCAAACCCTTTTAATAGAGTTATTGATGAAGTAGGATGTCCAAAAATTGAGTCCAAAATGAAAAATGAGAGAAAAACGCAGAAAACCCGAAATAGGTCATGTGGGCACTGCGGCGCTCACCTCCGGGCGCCGCGGCGCTGGCTTTNATATGGTAGAGGAAGTAAGATATTTTATTGACTTGAGAATAACGGAGAAGAGATAAAATTACAATGGATCATATAATTCTAGTAATATATTTTCTCACACATATTAAAATTGTATGGAAGAACCTAATATTTATAGGAAATGTGTAGGGGACGTCCAAACCCTTTTAGTAGAGTTGTTGATGAAGTAGGATGTCCAAAAATTGAGTCCAAAATGAAAAATGAGAGAAAAACGCAGAAAACCCGAAATAGGTCAGGTGGGCACTGCGGCGCTCACCTCCGGGCGCCGCGGCGCTGGCTTTCTTAAAAAAAGGGGATTTTTTTTGTTCCCAAATTTTTTCTCTATCCCGAATTCTTTTTCAAGTCCAATTCTAATTTTCAACTCCTAATGAGTTTCCAAAATAAAACTTGAACTTGACATAAGACTCCAATAACGTTCCAAACTTGAATACCCCTTGAGGTGCACTTCAACTAGAATTCTTCAATACTTCAAATAAGAAATTCAGGTCACACCCAAATTTTAACAATAATATTTGCAAAACGAAAAGTATGGGATGAAAGTGGCAATATGAATACGCGAAATTTATTTAAATGAAAGATTGAGGGCTCCAAATGTAATGATATTCGTTAATCACATTTATTTGTGTAATTGAATGTAGTTTTTAAAGAAAAGGCAAGTTAGTTGATAATGATGACTACTATGTTAAAGGGTATATAATTTGCTATTTAAAGAGTGATGTAGTTGGTTGAATGGCACACGCAGGTTATATGGTTTGTATCTTATAAATGCAAGCTTTAAAAATATGTTTGGTTAGGACAAAAAATTGTCCTGGGCAGTGATAATGTGTGTATTCCTTGTATCGAGTTTGATATGTTATGTTATTTGTACAACTAGCAAGGATGAGAATACCTCGTGTTTATTAGGATGTGCATTGTCTCGTGGAAGTCATCAAAATTTTTAAAACACGAATGGGTACTTTGGTAGGTTGGCTTAGAGAGATTGTACATTTTCTTCGAGTTTTTAACATATTTTTATAACTTTGATAGGATGAATAATCTAAATCTTTATATTTTGATTATGTTTTTAACAACTAAGCGTCGTGGAATGAGATATTATTTGAAAATACCAATCTTGAAATTGAACTACTTACTAGAGCTTTAAATTAATCGAATTTCTCATTTGAGATTTTGGAACTCTGATACTAAAATTTTAAAAGTTTCATTATCCTTTTTTATTAACTATAAACAGTGTGAAATTTCACTTGTAAAGTTGTACATTCTGTGTCTTTTTCAAGTAAGTTATTGTCTTGTTAGGGTTTATTAAATAATTAAATATAGAAAATCCAGAATATATATAGCTTAGTTTCTTCATCACATTGAAGATTACTAATCTTGCTTTTGAGAGGATATTTATTTGAATAATGTCCAGACTTATTACATTTTCAACACGTATCATTTGAATTTCTTTTCTTACAAAACTTTCGTTTAAAAGAATTTCTTGGAGGAGAATTTTGAGAATCCATTTTTTTTTAAATGAATATTTTTGAAAATATTTTTTCTTCGCATGAGAAAACATATTTTTATTTTTTGATTTTGAAGGTGGGATAATTTTCTCAAATCCATATTTACACAGAATTATCCAAGTTCTTTGCGACCTTCAGATCTTACGGTTTTCAATTTGGATTTAAGGTTGAGATCATTACAAAGAGATAATTCTTCTTGATTAACAAAATTGATTATTTCTCCATAAGTAAGATCTTCAAAAGAAATTGAATGTTCTTGATGATTTGTTTTGATAGCATTTCTAACTCTTTCAGCAAATAGTTTAGAAAATTCAGAAATAAATCTTTCTTTCCAATAAATTTGATCACAATCGCTGTGAATAAAAACACGAGTTAAAAACATGTCTTTGTACCAACGAAAATCTTGAAGAGTAGGGCAATTGAGGTTCATAAGACTTTGTGAATATCTTTCCTGAACATCAATTGGAATTCCAACAAAATGTTTAATAATACAATAGACTAAGTTAGCAAAACTATCATTAGTCCCATCACTTTTCACAGCATTTGCAATTTCTGTTCTATCTTCTGCGAGAAGATAATCGAACCACCAACTTTTAAGTTGTCCTACAAAGCCATAAATAATATTGTTGGTAGCCATATGTTTTTCAATTTTACACAAATAGGCATTAAAGCAAATACCCATTTTTTCAAGTAATTGAAGAATTCGATATTCAGAAAATTCATCAATGTTCCATTCAACGATAGAATTTCCTTCATAAGCAAAGGATTTTTTTATTTTTTTTTCCTTCATAAAGTAAATCTGGAGGAGTAGGACGAGGACACAACGTTTGAAGATTTGGACTTTGAAATTTTTGTCCTCGTAACCTATTGACTTGTAAATCAGTTTTTTAAAAAAATTGAGATTCGATTTCGTCAACAGTATTTGATATTTTTTGAAGAAGTTGATAGCTTTGCAAATTGAGAAGCAAGTTCTTTAAGAACTTCTAGAATCAAATTTTTCTGGAGGGAAATATCATGAAAATGACAAAAAGAAGGTACAGACAATTCCATTGTATTTTTCTTCTTTCCTTTATCAGGTGTTTGAATTTCAAATTCAGAATTTGTTTCAATTCTCTTGAGTTGTGTACAGATAGAACGAAGAGCAATATTTGAAAAATTATTATGAGATATAACCCTTTTGATATCTCTAGCATTAACATGAGAATCATCTGGTCTTTCAATTTTTTTAAAAGGGGAGGCACAAACATCAGTAGTACCATGTTGAACTAAAATTTCTTGTAAGGGAGGATGAATAGATTGAAAGTTTCACCTGAAGGCGTTTTCTAGGTTTTCTTTAAAGAAGAAGTATTTTGAATGGTTTTTGTTTGATTCTTTTTAGGATTTTTTTTGGAAAACTTTGAAATATTTACATTCGTAAAAACTGAGGTCTTCTTTGGAATTATCAAACTCATCCTAATAAGAATCAATCTGTTCTTTAGTGAAGGATTTTTTGAATAAATATCTAAATTTTTTGACTTCAGGAGTTTGATCAGTTTTGAATTCATTTCTTCTATTGATTTTTGAAGAAATAACATTACATTGACGATCAAGTTTTTTAGATTGAGGAGGAACCATGTCTAAAAGAGTTCGATAAGTGGGAGATTCTACTTCTTCATCATCCTTTTCAGATTCATTTTGATAGAATGGTTTAGGGATTTTTGGATTAAAATTGACTCCTTTTAAAGCGGAAGCTGAAAATCTAGCTGCTTGAAGAGAGTCTAATCTAGATCTATCATCGGATCTAGAAGAGAAAGATTTTTGAATAGTATTAGAAGAAGATGGTTTATCAAAGACAACTTTGACACTTCCATCATGAAAATGAATAATTTGTTCTGGATTTCTTCAAACAGGGGTTGGAACCGGATTTTTTTCATTTTCAAAATCCCATTCTAAAACTCTTGCTTGAAGATCCCAAGGAATCATGATATTTGAATGAAGTGCATTAATCTCAACCAAAAGACTTTCGTCTCTCGGAGACGTTCTAAGGACACGAATATTGAGTTGAGTATTCAAGAGCTTATAATATACTCTGTATATTAATGCAAATGCTCTCGAACGATCATCAACATCGAAGTTTTTGGTTTGAATACGTAAATTGAGAGTATTGAGAATAGTCCCATCTTGAAGACTAACAGAAAAATTTGGATAACAGTTTGAAAAGACTGGACCACTCTCGAGATTAGACTCAAGCATGTATATGAATGAATGTTCAAACCTTAAGAGTCTCTTATCTCTTAAAGTTATGAGAACAGGAATGTCAGACCCAAGTCGAAACAATGGTTTAACAGCAATTTGAACAATACCGATATGAAGCTATTGAAATTTCTTTCTATGAGCTTGTATAGCTTCTTTCGAAAGTAAATTGATAGAATTAATTTGTTCCTTTATAGGAATAGTTTGTTCTAAAGTTTTCATAACATAATTTTGAGTAAAATCAAATTTTCTTATTTCATAGATAGAACTCTTGTCTACCTTTGGAATACTCCAATTTTGAAGCTTTTGCTCAATTCGAGCAATTTGAACTTCTTTTGAATTGAAATCATTTGATACAGATGCAGATGAAGATGCACATGCATTTTGATCCATTTCCTCTTTATCATCTTGAAAATATTTTGACATATTATTATCATCTTTTGAACTTCCACTAGTACTAAACCAGTTAGACATGAAAGACATAATTGAATGATGTGAAGAAAATAGTACTCTTACCACTGTAGACACAATGCTACAGGTTAGACCGACGATTCACCAAAGCCTACAACGGGGACCACCCTATATGCCTACACCGGCAAACACGGGTTGGCCAAACCGCTATTCAACAGACATCCATAGCTACACATCAAACCTTTGACACAGTAACAACAGTAGTATGACACGGTTAACTTTACAACACTCTTTTATGGCTTTGATATCAAAATGGCCCAAGATTAGGGGTTGTGAAGAAGAAATAAGTATGTCAAAGAAAGCAAAGATTTTTGAAATATTGAATTATAATGTATTGAAATAAAAGTTACAAATTTATTTGAAAGAAAAAATAAAATTACAAGAATTCAAACCTTTCTTGAAGGTGAATATTTCTCACAATTTTCACACTTATCAAACTAATGAATTATTCCTTTATTTATAGCTTGAAGAATTCGGACTTGAAATATTCTTGAAGTAACTTGAAGAATCTTCAATAGTTGCTTGATTTGAAGAGCTTTTGTCTTTGACTCCCACTTGTCTGTAACTTTCAAGTCTTGAAATATTCTTGAAAGTTGAAATTATTGTCCTTCCTTCCCAGCTTTTGAAATTTGAGGCATCTTTATTAAAGTAGCTTTAATAAAGTCATCTTTTGAGCATCGGCAAGGCTGGTAAAAATAATTTATTTGCTGGAAAGCACATGTGAAATAGCAAATTTTTTTATTTTTGATCCCTGTATTCTTTAAGTTCATTAAGAAAACTGGGTCCATATAGTCATTTTGATTTTCTTTGAGTTTCTTCTCCAATAAGGTCATCAATATCATAACCAAAGCACACGTTTTCATTGCTTTGTTCATAATCTTCTCATCCCAAGGAAGAGCACTTTGAACTTGATTTCTTTGATGATGCTTCTGCAAAAGCAGCAATTTTATCTGAAACAGCTTGAAGTTCTTCCGGAGTAGAACACTGATTGAACATTGCGATTCATTTTGATTTTTTAGTAAGAAAATCGGCCTTTTTATCAACTTCTTTTTGGGATAATTTTGGCATACCGAAATTTCTCTGTTCTTGAATCCATGAATTAACCGCTTTTCGACAACAATTTGTCTCATGGAATTTTGACTACCATTTAATTTTGAACCTTCTGACAATTCTTTTGACATTGAATTCTTTGAATTCTGGAGGATTTTGACTTTGTATAATATTGAAATCCTAGCAGAAAATCTATGTAACTTTGAGATTAAGAGTAAACTGGAATAAAAGATATTCTTGAGGCTTCAAAAACGGTTTTGCCTCTTGTTTGAAGTGTTCGAATTCTTGACGAGTAAGACTGGGTAAAATAATCTCGTCAATACCAAAATATTCGAATTAATTTTGAAACCATTTTAGGAAATTTGATGGGCAATTTTAACTTTGAGGGGTTGCTGAATTTGGTCAGACTTTGGGTTTACTCCCTAATGGTCACCAGTTCGAGTCCCCTCAGGGCCACTGAGGTGAGTACCCGGCCGTAAACTTCAGGGCTCCGTGGAATTAGTTGAGGTGCGCGCAAGCTGGCCCNCATTTCATAATCTGGAGCCTGTAACCTGAAGTTTCCAACCCATTATCTCTTCTCCTTTTGTTTATAATGTAATTGCTAACCCTGAGGAGTTGCTCAATTGGTCAGGCCTTGGGTTTGCTCCCCAATGATCACCAGTTCGAGTCCCCTCAGGGCCACTGAGGTGAGTACCCGGCCGTAAACTTCAAGGCCCTGTGAAATTAGTTGAGGTGCGCGCAAGCTGGCCCGGACATCCACGATTATAAAAAAAAATTTGATGGGCAATTTTGATGAAAAAGTATAAACCAGGAATGTGAAATTGGTCTAAAAAAGAAAACATTGAACCACGCCTCTTTGTAGTCCAAGTAATTGAATCTTGATTCGAATGAATCCGATTTTGAAATATTCATTCTTTTGTCTTCCCAAGGGTGCAATCCCCAGTCTTCGTAAGACCATACCATTTGGATAGATATTTTTGAAAAGTCGATGTGTTTGGAGTTTTGCAATTTGGAGTGTGAGTAATAATTGCAGATCCTGTTTTGACAAGAATCCTTTCATAAAACTCACATGTCTTTTTGATATTGGAAGGAAGGAAATGGAAATTTGGAGGAAAAAAATTCTGTAAATGTTCTTCTAAGGAAGAGCATCTTTGAATCCATGAAGTTTCCATTTCAAAGATAGGCAATTGAATTGTTTTTGTGAAATATGAAAAGGATTTTTGAGGGTTAACATCAGGAAGTTTTCCCATCCCTATTTGTTGATGGTTTATTTTATGGGGTTGCTTGAGTAGATTTTTGGAAGAATTTTGAAGCAAGTGTAGTATTTGAGAACTGGAGGAGGCATTGATGGATCCTCCATGAGAATTTTTGATGTAATCGTCGATTGAGTTGAGGGGAATTTGTATCTTCTTTTTATTCTTCTTACCAGACGAATTCATGTTTCACTCTCTTTTTCTTTCTGGAGAAACTCTTTTGTAAGGAAGTCTGCAAGAAAGTTTGATGATCCTTGTATATATAGAATTTGAAAATCAAAGCAAGAAAAAATAGCTTGCCATCTTGCAAAAATTTGTTTTGAAACAAGTTTTTTTTTTTTACGTCCTTTTGCAAGACATCTTTTGAAGCTTTGCAATCAATTTTGAGAATAAAATTTTTATTAATTAAGGCATCTTGAAATTTTGAAATGACAATAACGATAGCAAAAATCTCCTTTTTGATAGTGGAGTAATTCTTTTGAGACCTGTCCAGACTCCTGGCAAGTTGCTCTTGACTAGAAACCTGTTTGAGAACACCCCCATGCCCAATATCAGACGCATCAGTCTCAACAACAGTGGAGGCATTGTGGTTAATAATTGAAAGGCATAGGATACTTTTGATAGCCCTTTTGACCTTTTGGACTGCTATAGTACACTCGTGACTCCATGGGTCCGGATGTTTTTGTAATCTTTTGAATAGAGGTGCACATAAGATCCTTATCTTTTGATAAAGTCTCCCACATAATTGACACAACCAATGAATCTTTGAAGGCTATTTCTGTATAGGATTTCATCGGAAACTTATCGGTAAATTCTAGACTTCTTTGAATTGGCGTAAGTGTTCCTAAATGAATGGTATGTTCAAGGAATCTTATCTTAGTTTGATATAAAACAACTTTCTTAGCTGAAACAGCAAGACCATTTTGTTTTACTACATGAATGAATGTATGCAAATGTTTGAAATGTTGTTCTAAACATTCGGAGAAGATTACAACATCATCAATGTAAACATTGATAAAATTTTGAAAAAAAATTGAAAATATCATTCATAATTTTTTGAAATTTAGAAGGAGCATTTTTTGAAACCAAATGACATGACATTCCATTCGTATTAACCAAAAGGAACATTGAAAGCAGTCTTATATTGGTATTTCTTTGATTTGAATGTGCCAAAATAATAGAACCTTCAATTATTCAAAAATAAAAAATTTGCTCTTTCACATGTGCCTACCAGTAAATAAATTATTTTTACCAGCCTTGTCGATGCTCAAAAGATGACTTTATTAAAGCTACTTTAATAAAGATGCCTCAAATTTCAAAAGTCAGGAAGGAAGGACAATAATTTCAACTTTCAAGAATACTTCAAGACTTGAAAGTTATAGATAAGTGGGAGTCAAAGACAAAAGCTCTTCAAATCAAGCAACTATTGAAGATTCTTCAAATTACTTCAAGAATGTTTAAGTCCGAATTCTTCAAGCTATAAATAAAGGAAGAATTCATTAGTTTGATAAGTGTGAAAATTGTGAGAAATATTCAGCTTCAAGAAATGTTTGAATTCTTGTAATTTTATCTTTCTTTCAAATAAATTTGTAACTTTTATTTCAATACATTATAATTCAATATTCAAAAATCTTTGCTTTCTTTGAATTTCCATCATATGCAAAGGATTTTTTGATTTTTTCCTCGTAGAGTAAATTTGGAGGAGTAGGACGAGGATAATACGTTGGGAGATTTGGACTTTGAAATTTCTGTCCTCGTACCTATTCACCTGTAAATCAGTTTCTTCAAAAAACTGAGATTCGATTTCATCAATAATATTGATATTTTTGAATAATTGAAGGTTCTAATAATCTTTCCTCAATTTTTTGAAATCGAATTTCTTCTTTAAGAAATTGAATATGATTTTTCTTGAAATTAATATTTTTAATAATTTTTGATATAGAAGCATCTTTTAAAGTATTTACATCTTTAAAAGAGGGAGGATTAGTAAATTTGAAAGTGCTTTCTTTTCCAAATATTTTTGTAGTTAATCCTTTTGTATTTGCTGTAAAAGGATAAATTTGAACAATAAACGATGTACCAAGAATCACTTCTTGGTCAAGATCTTTTACTAAATAAAAGATATTTTTAAAACAAATATTCGAATTATAAACATGTGCTTTTGAAAGTTTGTATTGAATATCAAGTTTTTTCCCACTAGCACCATAAAGCCTTTCAGTGGTTTTTTCAAAGTATTTAGTATGAATAAGTCCTCTAACACAATTTTGATATGCACCAGAATTAATTAAAACTCTATTATGCAGTTTAAATTCTTTGTTGACTATAATAGTCATATTGTAATACCATTTTTTGAAGTTGAATTCTGAAAATAACATTAACTTTTTCTTCCTCAGTAAGGGGATAATAAGAGGATTTTGAAGATTTATGAGACTTTGAACCAGAATTAGGGTGATAAGCATGAGAATTTTCATTATCCAAAGATGAAGAAGATTCTTTATAAAGATTCTTCTCAAGCTTGTCAACTTGAAGATGAACAACTTCCATTTTGACATCTCTCATTTGTTTTTCAAGATTGGCAATTTGAGATTTCATAAAATTAACTTCTGATCTTAAATCAGAACTAGATGCTTTAGATTTCTCATTTTGGAATCGTTTTAAAACATCTTGAAGATTGAAGGCTTCAAGTATTGAAGTAGAAGGCAAAAGAGTATTAAACTTATTTTTCAATTTTTGATCAGGTATTTGATCAATAATTTCTTTAATAAGTTCTCCTTCTTTTGTGAGAACATTTATGATTTTACAACCACAAATAATTTTGCTTTGAGAGGAGGAGGATGATGATTTTGAATTTTTATCAGAATCAGAATCTTCCTAATTATGAAAATTTTGTTCAATATCTGAATTTGAGGAATTGAAATCAGAATCAACAAGATTGAGTAGCTCAAGCTTAGTTTCTTCATCGCATTGAAGATTACTAATCTTACCTTTAAGACGACATTTATTTGAATAATGTCCAGATTTATTACATTTCCAGCATGTAATATTTGAATTTCTTTTCTTAAAAAACTTTCGTTTAAAAGAGTTTTTTAGAGGAGAATTTTGAGAATCCTTTTTTCTTATTGATTGTTTTTGAATATATTTTTCTTTGAATGAGAAAACGTATTTTAAATTTTTGATTTTGAAGGTGGGGTAATTTTTTCAAATCCATATTGTTCACAGAATGATCCAAGTTCTTTGCGAGCTTCAGATCTTTCTGTTTTCAATTTGGCTTTAAGTTTGAGATCATTACAGAGAGATAATCCTTCTTGATTAACAAAACTGATTATTTCTCCATAGGTTAGATGTTCAAAAGAAATTGAATGTTGTTGATGATTTCTTTTGATAGCATTTATAACTCTTTCAGCAAAAAGTTTAGGAAGTCTAAAAATAAATCTTTCTTTCCAATAAGATTGATCACAATCACTGGGAATAAAGACACGAGTTAAAAACATGTCTTTGTACCAATGGAAATCTTGAAGAGTAGGGCAATTGAGGTTCATAAGACTTTGTGAATATCTTTCTTGAACATTAATTGTAATTCCAACAAAATGTTTGATGATACAATAGACTAAGTTTGTGAAACTATCATCAGTCCCATCACTTCTGACAGCATTTGCAATTTCGGTTCTATCTTCTGCAAGAAGATAATTGAACCACCAACTTTTAAGTTGTCCTACAAAGCCATAAATAATATTTTTGGTAGCCATGTGTTTTTCAATTCCTTTACACAAATAGGCATTAAAACATATACCCATTTTTTCAAGTAATTGAAGAATTTGATATTCAGAAAATCCATCGATGTTCCATTCAACGATAGAATTTCCATCATATGCAAAGGATTTTTTGATTTTTTCCTCGTGGAGTAAATCTGGAGGACTAGGACGAGGATAATACGTTGGGAGATTTGGACTTTGAAATTTCTGTCCTCGTAACCTATTCCCTTGTAAATCAGTTTCTTCAAAAAACTTTCAAAAAACTGAGATTCGATTTCATCAATAGTATTGATACTTTTTGAAGAAGTTGATAATTTTGCAAATTGAAAAGTAAGCTCTTTAAGAACTTCTTCTTTAGAATCAAATTTTTTGGAGGGGGAATATCATGAAAA
>CAIGRK010144440.1:0-12820 GCA_903798315.1 Fraxinus greggii
GCTCGTTGGACTGGTCGACCCTCTTAGTCAGAGCCGCCACCTGCGAAGCGGATTCATGCAACTCGTTCTTCAGCATGTTGACTTGGATCTCGGTAGTGCTCAACTTAGAAGAGGCCACTATCCATTTCTCCTCGACCTCCTTCTTGGCCCTGACCACTTCAACCTCCCATGTCTCAGAGGCTTTCAATTTCTCCTCCAACTCTTCATTCCTTTTACGGAGGCCCCGGACCAAATCCTCAGCCGCGGCGCCCTGGCCACGCAGGCAGTGTTGGCTGCCAGCAAGTCCTCGACCTCGCATGAGGCGGCATGGTTGGCCCATTCCTCAGTCCAATACTTGCTGTGGACTCGGGCAGCGGAGGCTGTCTCTGGAGGAAGCATCTCCAGCACGGCGTCGAAGAGCTCTTCGTCTCTGCTCCCCAGAAAGTCCGTTGTTTTGGCCCGGGCCGGAGCATTGGCGGGCTTCTTCTGCTTTTTCCTCGCCGGCCCCTTTGAGAAGTATGCGGTTATAGGCACAATGGCCTAAGAGGCTGGCGGAACTGCCACAGTGACCCCCACGTCAGCAGGAGGAGGAGGAGCCGATGTAGTCGGGGCGGTTGATGAAGTGACAACCCATTTTTGTGTGCAGATATCGGGGTTTCTGGTCAGAAGATTTTGGTGGGAATGCCATGATAATGAAAAGGGAGTGACTTGGTTGGAATGGACGAAACGGTGTAGATGGAAGGAGATACATTATTTGGGATTCACACATCTGGAATTCTTTAACTAAGCGCTGCCGGCAAATCAAGCCTCGAGATTATTTTCTGGATTTAATTATTGGGTTGCACAGGTCCTTAAAGGGGAATACTGATGCAATACGAAAGAAGAAGATTTCATGGAGAAATGGAATCAACGCTGAAAGAAATAATTTTTCGATGTGTCCATTTTTGAAGAATTTTGAATGGAAATGACCAAATTCCATCGTTTATGGCTCCGAAAAATGAGTTTTCCATTCTTTCGGATAATTTATAATTTTAATTAAATTAGAATTTGAAGTCTATTAGAGTGAATCATTATCTTTAATTTTTATCATTATCTAGAGTTAGTAGATATCTAGGAATTTAGTTATTATATATCTAGATTCTATTTGTTGTTTTAAATTGAATTGTAAGCCTTATGGTAATCCCTTAATTTGATTATAATAAAAAGTTATGAGAAAATTGTTATCTCTTTCATGGTATTTGTTAGCGAATCAACAATTTAGGATTTTATTGTGAGTTTCTTTCTTTTCTATAATCTTTTGCGCCATTAGTTTGGAATCAAAGTCGTGTTCATTCCTTCACCATCAACCTAGAAGACGACTAGTTCGTGATATTGTGTTAGAGAAGGTTAATATACGTGATGAGATCAGACAGTTGCGTCAACGTGTCGACGTGTTGATGCAGCAATTTGCTGCACTCATTCTATAACACTAGGCAGCTACGGCCCACCCAAGGAGGAGTTTGAAGAAGAAAATCTTTTTGCTCTACTTGACTAACCAATAGATCTACCAGTCAAGAGGAGAGCAGGTGGACATAAAAATAATCGACATTGGGAATTAGGATTCAAGGTTGAAATCCCTAAATTCTAGGGCAGGTAGCAGCTTGAAGAGTTCCTAGATTAGATGAACATGGTTGATGAGGTCCTAAATTCACAGAGGTTTCGATGAAAAACATGTGCCTCTTGTTCCAAAATGAATATGTGTTCGAGGAGCATTGTGGTAGCAACAGATCAAGATAACAAGAACCAGAATTAGGAAGAACAAGATTGCGTGATGAGAACCATGGTACGGAAGCTAGCAAGGACAGGGATTCATTGATTGTGGATGAAGGTCCAATGACGAGGTCATGGAAAAGAAGGCCAACAAAGCTTTGAGGTTGCTTGCTCAAACTACAGTGGACGAAACATTGATCACAACAAACAAATGAACAACTTTCATGTTGGGCTTGAAAGAAGAAACAAGATGGATCAACTTGATCCAATCATGGATCAACTTCGTCCAAGCAGCGGATGAGGGAGCTCGAAAGAGTAATTATGCGACCGCATAGTATTTCTAGGCATGCGACCGCATGCCTCTACACTGAGAATCAGAGTGATACTTTTGGTTGAACTATGGCCGCATAGCACAAATTTGGGGTGAATCTTTCAATTTTTGAAAAGAATCTTAGTTTTTTTTAAACTCTAGTTTTATGGTAACTCTTGATATTTAGAATATTAGTTCCATTTTTTAATTAGGTTTTATGAATTACATATAAATAAAACTCATTCCATTCATTGTAATAACACAAAATTTGAGAGATATTATTGCGAGACATATTGCTTTTAACTCGTTCTTGATTGAATTGATTTCGAACTTATAAAGAATTAAATTCATATGGCGTTCATCAATTTAAATATGGTCCATAAGTTTTGTGATCACATGGTCAAGATATTGTTGGCGATTGTCTTGTTTCTTCAGCTTTTTTTTTTTTAAAAAAATTGATTCCACAATAATAACAAAAAAGGAAGAACTATTTCCCATATGGTCTTGAAGTCTTGTATAATAAACCAATACAACATTTTTAGAACCTTAAGTGAAAATCTAAACATCAAGAAATTATAACTTCTCAGGTTGTGATCTCCTTCTTAAGCTTTGCAAGCTTCTGCCTGACGACGCCAACTTTCTTGATTTTAGCCAACATTAGCTTGAACCTATTAAAATCGTTCAGTGATTCCCTTCTCCTCTGCACAATCAGTTTCCTTCCCCATGAACTGTTTTCCCACTTGTTTTTCACATCAGCAGCCTCCATTACAGCAATAAGAGTCTTCTTCTTTGGAACCCTTTTGATGTCAATCTTGATGTCGGTAAGTTGCAGCCTTTTAAAATTCATTTGGCTCCGCACCATGTCAGGGGTATCCACAACAGCCCAGTTCTGGTCGATGACACCAATGATGATGACAAGCTTCCCATAGTCCTTGTTGTAGTTGACGAGAGCCGCCCTTCCGATCTCAATGAATCTCTTGAACGACACTTTCTACGATCTGTGTGAGAGAGCAAGAGGAGGAGGGAGTAAGAGATAGAAAATAAGTTAGGGTTTTGTTGGTTCTTCGGCTTAATAATTTATTGGGTCAAGCTTTTCAAATATTGATAAGGCTTTCTTAGGTTTGACCTAATCTGTCGTGGATTTCATAACTTCAATTTTTTTACGTGGATTCGCAAAAGTTGGTATCACAGGTTATGCTCCAAAAATTAAGGTTATATCATTTGATTCCTTATTTGTTTTTGTTAAGTCTTCATATTCGTTCTTTGTGTTCTTCATCTTTTGAGTAATTCAATCCAATTAAAATACCAAAAATAAGTTGTTTGTACGCTAAATTAGTGCCGAAATCAATCTTTTTCGAATTTTGGGCTTTTTTGTTGGATTCTTAGGCATTTAGTTTAAAAAATAAATAAATAATCTAGAAACTTAAAAAAATGTCCAGTCCGAATTCAAGAAATACTTTCTTGGATTTATCCTCGACGTTTCCATTCAAAGTTTAAATCTCTAAATCTTGAATCATTCTAGAGTCACTTTCCTTACTCAACTCTTTTTTGAACACCACAAGAGTTGAATTTTTCATTAAGATCAAATTAATTGTTTGAAGCACTTACAAGGAAACATTGAGAGGAAAAAGGTAAAGTCGTGAGACTAATATAGGGGAAAAGCCAAATTGAGTGATACACGAGTGTATACATGTAAGGTGGATATAATTCTAGACTTAGGATCTTTGATATAGACAATTCTAATGTGATAGAACTACAACTCTATGTGGAGTTAGAGGACATGCTATATGTAGTTATGAAGTTGGAGAGACAGTTGAAGAGGAAGGGAGCAACTAGATACCCATCGTGTTCTTTGAGTTCTAATTCTTCTTGAAAACTGAAGTGGGATAACAATAAAGGTGATGAGAATGTTTCAAAAAGTAAAACTGAGCTATCGAGGAAAGATAGAATGTTGCTAGCAAAGCTACACCCAAGGTAGATTCCCAACCCCCTGAGAGTCGGGATATCAAATGCTTTAGGTGTTTGGGATTATGACACATTGCTTCTCAATATCTAAATAAAAGGGCGATGATTTTGCAAGACAATGGAGAAGTGGTGAGTGATAGTGAGGATGATTATGATGACATGCCAAAATTGGAGGATGCTAGTGATGGTGAGAAAATGAAATATGCAGTAGGAGAGCTGTCGATTACATGGGGAGCTCGTAGTCCTCAAATCGAAGTAGATGACTTGGAGAAACAAAGGAAGAAATATTTCAACGAGATGTCATGTCAATAACAAGGTGTGTAGTATGATTATTGATGTGAGTAGTTGTACCAATTTGGTTAGCACTACTCTCGTTGAGAAATTGAGATTAACTATGTTAAAACATCCTAGTCCTTACACATTGCAATGGTTGAATGAATGTGGAGAGGATAAAGTGAAATGTTGAGTGTTGGTGAGTTTCTCAATTGGGAAGTATCATGATAAAGTGATGTGTTATGTAGTTCCTATACATGCCGATCATATTTTGTTAATAAGGCAATGGAAATATGATAGGACGGTAATACATGATGGATACAAAAATAGGTACAACTTTACTAAAGATGGGAAGTCTATTACTCTTGCAATGTTAATACCATCACAACTTCATGAAAATCAACTTAAATTAAAAAGTGAGGAAGAAAAAAGATTGAGAGAAAAGGAGAGTAAAATTGATTTTTCACAACAAGAAAGCAAAAGAGAAAAAAGTGAGGTGGCTAGTTGTGAGAAAAAAAAGAGTAAAGCCACAAGCGAGTAAAGAAAAAAGTCTTATGAGAGGAGAGAAAAATCGAAATTGATTTTTTTTTTTTTTTGCAAAATGGAGTGAGTTAAAGAGGTCAGTAATTGAAAACCGACCTATGATCTTGTTGGTTTATAAGGAATCACTCTTCAACTTTGAGGAATCTAAAACACCCCTCCCTAGTTTGTCTACTTTTTATTGAAGGAATTTGAAGACTTGTTTCCGGAGGACATGTCTAGTGGGTTACCACTCATTCGAGGCATTGTGTATCAAATTGTCTTTGTACCTGGAGCTGTCATTCCAAACATGCCGACTTATCGGAGAATTCTCGAGGAGACCAAAGAGCTTCAAAGGCAAGTAGAAGAATTGATGATCAAAGGATATGTGAGGAAAAGCATGAGTCAATGTGTCCTACTAGTGCTACTTATGCCGAAGAAATATGGGACTTGGAGGATGTGTGTAGACTCTTGAGCGATCAATAACATAACGGTAAAGTATCGTCACCCTATACCTAAGTTAGATGATATGTTATATGAATTATATGAATCATGTATGTTTAGTAAAATAGATCATAAAAATGGATATCATCAAATTAGGATGAGAGATGGATGAGTGGAAAGCTGCTTTTAAGACTAAGTATGGTATGAGTGGTTAGTCATGCCATTTGAACTTACAATGCACTTAGCATGTTTATGAGATTAATGAACCATTTCTTGCGTGCATATATAGGTACATTTGTAGTAGTTTACTTCAATGATATCTTGATATATAGTAAGGATTTTAATGAGCATACAAGACATTTAAGATGTGTGCTTGCGGTCTTAAAGCAAGAACAACTTTATGCTAACTTTAAAAGGTGTACATTTTGCATGGAAAAAGTTATTTTTCTTAGATATGTTATTAGTGCAAAGGGTATTAAAGTGGATGAGAAGAAAATCAAAGCTATTAGAAGTGGCAGACATCTAAAAGCATAACTGAGGTAAGAAGCTTTCATAGTTAAGATAACTTTTATAAGCGTTTGTTAAAAAATTTAGCACACTTGCCACACCACTCACGAAATTTTTAAAGAGAAGTGTAGGATTTGATTAGGGCGTTGAACACGAACATGCTTTTAATACTATTAAGGATAGGTTGTGTATCGCACCGATTTTATCACTACCTAATTTTAATAATACTTTCTAGATTGAATGCGATGCCTTAGGAATAGATATTGGAACTATTTTAATGCAGGAATGAAGGCCAATAGCTTACATCAATGAAAAGCTAAATGGAGCAACTCTCGACTATCCTACATATGACAATGAGTTGTATGTACTTGTTCGAGTTTTGGAAACATGACAGAACTACCTATGATCAAAAGAGTTTGTGATTCACATCGGTCATGAGTCCTTGAAGCATTTAAAGGGTTAAGATAAATTAAACAAGAAGCATGCAAGGTGGATGGAATTCATCGAGACATTTCCAATGTTATTCAGTACAAAGAATGTAAGGAAAATGTGGTAGTGATTGTATTGTCAAGAAGGTATGTACTTCTATCTTCTTTAGGTGTCAAGTTGCTAGGATTTGAATATGTTAATGACATGTATACTAATAACCAGGACTTTTCTAATATATATGAATCATGTGACAAAGGTGCTATAGATAGATTCTTTAGGAGTGGTGGATATTTGTTTTGGGAGAATAAATTATGTGTACTTAGTTCAATGAGAGAATTGTTAGTATGTGAAGCACATAGTGGAGGTTTAATGGGTCACTTTGGGATTAAGAAAACCTTGGAGATGTTGAATGAACATTTCTATTGGTTTAAACTGAAAGTTGATGTTGATCAGAGTTTGTAGTAGATGTATCACTTGTAAAAAGGTTAAGCCTAAGGTTTTACCTCAAGGTTTGTATACACCATTACCCATTCTTAGTGAGCCTTAGGTTGATGTATCGATGGACTTTGTGTTGGATTTATCTAGGACTAAGAAAGGAAGATATTTCATATTTGTAGTGGTAGATAGATTTAGTAAGATGACTCATTTCATTCCATGTCATAAAATTGATGACACCATTAATATTGCAAATTTATTCTATAAGGAAGTAGTAAGCTTACATGGGGTACCAAGGAGTATTGTATCGGATAGGAATGTTAAGTTCCTTAGTCATTTTTGGAAGGTTTTGTCGGGGTAATTTAGGAACTAAGCTATTATTCTCTACAACTTGTCACCCACAAATAGATGGACAAACTGAGGTTGTTAATATGGCTCTATACAACTATTGCGCACTATAGTCAATAAAAATTTGAAAAGTTGGGAGGATTGCTTGCCATTCATAGAATTTGCAAATAATAGGGTCACGCATTCTACTACTTCTTATAAAACATTTGAAATTATTTATGGTTTAATCCTCTAATTCCTTTGGATTTAATTCATTTGCCTATTGGTGAGAGAGGTATCTTAGTTGGAAAGATGAAAGTAGAGTTGGTAAGATCCCTCCATGAGAAGGTACGGTAGTAGATTGAGAAGAAAAATAAACATTATGCTTCACAAGCAAATAACGGACGAAAGCATGATACATTTGAACCAGAAGATTGGGTTTGGGTGTGTATGAGAAAGGAACGCTTCCTAGCTTAAAGGAATTCAAAGTTGCAACCGAGAGGAGATAGACAGTTCCAAGTGCTTGAAGAGATCAACGGCAATGCCTATAAGTTGGACCTTCCAAGTGAGTATAACATTTCTGCAACTTTTAATATTTATGATCTTTCTTTGTTTGATACAGGTGAATATTCAAGGATGAATCATTTTGAAAAGGGAGAGAATGATGAGAACCATGATATTGGAGCTAGCAAGGACAAGGATTCGTTAATTGTAGAGGAAGAACCAATGACGAGGTCATGGGCATAGAAGGTCAAGGAAGTTATGGAATTGCTTGCTCAAACTATAGAGGACGAAATATCGTTCACAATAAGTAAATGAACAAGTTTCAGTTGGACTTGAAAGAAGAAACAAGATAGATCAACTTGATCCAAGCATAGATCAACTTGGTCAAAGCAGTGAACGAGGGAGCTGAAAAGAGTAACTATGCGACCGCATAGTATTCCTAGGCATGCGAACGCATGCCTCTATACCGATAATCAAAGTGGTACTTTTGGATGAACTATGCGACCACATGTGCATATACTATGCGGCCACATAGCAAAAATTTGGGATGAACTTTTCAATTTTTGGAAAAAAATCTTAGTTTATTTACAATTCTAGTTTTATGGTTATTTTTCATATTTAAAATATTAGTTCCATTTTTTAATTACATTTTATGAGTTTCATATAAATAGCACTCATTCCATTTATTGTAATAACACACAATTTGAAATATATTATTGCGAGGTATATTGCTTTCAACTCGTTCTTTATTGAACTAATTCTGAATTTATCAAGAATTAAATTCTTATTACGTTTATCAATTTAAGTAAGATTCATAAGTTTTGTGATCATGGGATCAAGATATTGTTGGCGATTGTCTTGGTTCTTTGGTTCAATAATTTATCGGGTCAAACTTTTCAAACATTGATTCTTGACTTTCTAGGGTGTTATCTAATATGTCATGGGTTTTACAGTTTCAATTGTTACGTGGGTTCGCATCATTGTGACTTGGGATAAGTTGAAGAAATATACGAGAACTTCATTGTGATCTTATAATTACTTACAAACAATGTATCAGTGGTTGCGTCAAGGTATAAAATATTTTACTGGCTACACTACAGAGTTCAGTATTATGATCATAAGGAATGATATTACATATATAAAGGAACAGTTGGTGTCTCATTATGTGGGTGGTCTATGACCTCAAATTTAGGATACTCTCAATATATTTGATCCTATGATAATATTCGAGATGCGTCATGAGCTTTACAGATTGAAANGTTCAATAATTTATTGGGTCAAACTTTTCAAACATTGATTCTTGACTTTCTAGGGTGTTATCTAATCTGTCATGGGTTTTACAGTTTCAATTGTTACGTGGGTTGGCATCATTGTGACTTGGGATAAGTTGAAGAAATATATGAGAACTTCATTCTGATCTTATAATTACTTACAAACAATGTATCAGTGGTTGCGTCAAGTTTTAAAATGTTTTACTGGCTACACTACAGAGTTCAGTATTATGATCATAAGGAATGATATTACATATATAAAGGAACAGTTGGTGTCTCATTATGTGGGTGGTCTATGACCTCAAATTTAGGATACTCTCAATATATTTGATCTTATGATAATATTCGAGATGCGTCATGAGCTTTACAGATTGAAATGCAACAATCGTGACGAATAGGTCTAGGTTATGCCAGCAATCAATACCAGTAACAACACGTTCGAGTATTTCTACACAAACTAGTATTGTTGATCGAAGTCCAAATTAATAGCTTACAGCACATCCCAGTGGGGGCTTTCGTTGTTACAGTTGTGGTGGAAGATGCCATAAGTAATCGAAGTCCCCCAGAAACCTATGCAAAAGGGGTTCACTAATAAAGTAAACGAGGATTATGATAGTGAGCCCATCTATGATAATTGGGTGCATGAAAATTCATTAGAGGATGAATACTGTGTAATAGGTAATGATGAGCCAATGTTAGAGGTATATAAGAATTACCTGACCCAACATGGAAACGACGGTGATTGGCTGTGCGACAATATCTTCCAATTTACGTGTAAAGTTGGGGAAAATGATTGCAGATTCATCATTGATTTTGTAAGCTGTGAGAAGGAAGTAGTCAAGAAATTGGGGTTGCAGAAAAAAATACATCCCAAACTATATAAGCCAGCCTTGTTAAAGAAAGTTACAGATGCCATGGTATCTCAACGAGTGTTAATCAATTTATCTATCAGACGTAGTATAAGGATGAGGTTCTGTATGATGTCATTGGCATCGATGCATTTCACCTATAATACCATTCAGTGTACGAAGGATTTGTCAACATGTCGGCACACCTATAATTGCTGGGGATAGTGCCTAACTATTAACCCAAGGAAAGTTGGAGATGACAAATTATGGTGTTGTATATGTGTTGATAGGTAAATTTGTTGATATCGATGTTACAATTCCTAATAAGATTCGGCCATTGATTCAGAAGTTTCAGGATTTATTTTTGGAGAGCTTCCAAATGAATTGCCACCATTTCGAAATATCCAACATTAAATTGACTTGATGCTAGATGCAACATAACATAACAGGGCGCATCATTGGATGAGCCCAAGGGAAAATAAGGAGTTATATTGGCAGGTTGAAAAACGTTTGGTAAAAGGGCATGTCCAGGAAAGTGTTAGCACATATGTTGTCCTGGCTTTTCTTATGCCAAAAAAGGATGGAACATGGTGTATGTGTGTTGATAGTCATTTTATAAGCAAAATCAAAATACGTTATCATTATTCCATTCATCATTTAGATGACTTGGTGGATCATCTTAGAGGTGCATGTATATTCAGTAAGTTGGACTTTAAGAGTGACTGCCACTAGATTCGTATTCTATTATTCAGACTTTCCAATGCCTCAAGCACCTTTATACGAATCATGAATCAGGCGCTCCAAAAATTTATTAGTAAATTTATCATCATCAATTTGATGACATTCTAATTTATAGTATAACCATAATGGTTATTCGAAACATCTTCGAGAAGTTTTTACCATTTGCCGTAGGGAAAAATTTTATGCTGCAATAACATAGTGTTATTTCATGATATACCATGTGGTATTATTAGGGTATGTGGTTTCAAATAATGGTAAGCAGTGGACACAAGTAAAATGGAGACACTAAATCAATGGCCACAATCGATGAAAGTTGCTGAAGTTTGCAATTGCTTATTTTTACAAGAGACTTATACCACACATCAGTATCAACAAGACACCTACGACTAATTCTATTAAGATTGGGAAGTTGCATTGGAATCCTTAGGTAGACGAATCTTTAGTTGATTAAATAATAGATGACTTTCACTCTTCTTTTACTACCCGATTTTACCCATCCGTTAAGTTACACTGTTATGCTTGGAAGGTTCTTAGTTAGACTAGTTGGCCCATCTCTTATTTCAGCAAAAATCTCTCAGGCCCTAAGTCTCCATATAATACATATAATGTGGAGTTTTATGTCGTAGTCTGAGCAGTTTGATACGGAGCCACTATATATTTCAGAAAGAGTCCGTGTTATACAATGATCATGATGCGCTTTGAACACAATGGTGATGCATTGAGAAGGTGTCAATCTATCTTGATGGAGTTACGGGTAGAGTTACTAGGCTTTGAGACCCTATGTGACATATACTACTAGTCGTTATCTTTCATTAATTATCCAAAAGTTACAGAAGGGCACACAGTCAGACTTTGTGAGGGTTGATGGTTTCTGCTTCAAAAGAAATCAATTATGCATTTGCCTTAAAATTGTTCAAGAATTTTATAATGAAGGATACGTAGGTTATGATAGTACATTACAACTTGTGGCTACATCCTAATACTGGCTTACAATGCAGAAAGAAGTGGGTAGATTTGTTGAACGTGTCGTCTGTGTCAACTTTCAAAGGAAAATGCTACTAATTCTGGGTTGTACCTATACCAACCTAGCGTTGGACTAATGCGAGTGTAGATTTCATTTTAAAATTCTTCGGACTCAGTAGGGCTTTGATTCTACTTTGATTCTAACTTTGTAGTGGTGTATTGCTTTTCAAAGATGTTTCATTTCACCCGTTACAAAAAGACACGATATATACAATCAAAATGGAATTGTTTTATTTTCGTGAGATATATCGATTACATGGACTTCTTACATCTATTAAATCTGATGGGGATACCTATTTTCTTAGTCAAATTTGCGGAGTCTATATCATCTGGTGAATACTCGATTGAATTTCAATAGTGCATACCATCCCCCAAACAAATGGTCAGATTAAAGTTGTTAACCGTTCATTAGAAAATTTGTTGTGTTGTTTGGCTGGTGAATCAATCAAGTCTTGGCATAAAAAAAAATATGCCAGGCAGAGTTTGCTCACAACCATGTTGTAAATCGGAGCATGGATTTTAGTCATTTCTATAAGGCTTACGGTGTGGTTCCTCAATGTCCCTTTGATTTAACCCCTAGTATCTAATCAGTTAAGAGTCTATGATAAGGCTGGTGATTTCGTTGAACTACAAAACATTCATAAGATGACTCGTGATCATTTGCAAGACACCAATGCTAAGTATAAACAAGTTGTTGACATGAAGAGATTTTGTATAGGCAGCGCTATCAAAGGACTACAACTCATGAATATAACAAGCTTTTAGCATAGAAGATTAGATTATGGAGATCATTGGGAAAATTAACCCAAATGCCTATCATTTGAAGCTACCTAACCACATTCGTACTTCAGATGTTTTTAACGTCAAACATCTTTTACCATATTATGGGGAAAATACTGATGATAATTTTTCTTCTCAATAAATTCGAGGATGAATTTTCTTCAGTAGGGAGAGAATTATGTAATATAGAAAGAAGACTTCATAGAGAAGTGGGACCGACATCGAAAGATGAAATTTTTTGGAGTGTCCCTTTTTTGAGTATTTTAGGTGAAACGGCACAATAAGAAGAATTTAGGGATTTGCCTTGATATTCGACATTTTTTGGCTAAATTTCACCATTTAGGGCTTCGAAAATGAGTTAGTTATTTTTCAGGATAATTTTATTAATTTAATTAGATTAAAATTTTAATTTCATTTAGAGTTAGGCTTTTTCTATCATTCTTATTGATAAATGTATTTTATGAACTTATCTACGTCTTTAAACATGGATATTTGAAATTAATTTTAGGAAATTATAGCTTAGGGCGTATTCGGTAGAAATTAAAATCGGATCAAAATTCAAAAACTTGCCGTTATTGTTGACTTTTATTAGACGAGTGAGACCCAATAACGGCTATATTTTCAATTTTAATTGACTTTTAATCTCTACCGAACAAGCACTAAATATAAAGTTTAGGAAAGGGATGTAAAGTCGAACTTCATGTAGATGATAGGGG
>CAIGRK010144454.1:0-11085 GCA_903798315.1 Fraxinus greggii
CCAAATATTGGCCAAGTAAAATGCGCAAGGCAACTACAACAACGACCTCGAGCTTATTTGTCCAAATATTGGCCAAGTAAAATGCTCAAGGCAACTACAATAATGACCTCGAGCCTATCTGTCCAAATATTGGCCAAGTAAAATGCTCGAGGCCACTATCACACTGACCTCGAGTCTATTTGTCCAAATATTGGTCAAGGAGGAAGCTCGAGGCAAATATCACATCGACCACGAGCTTATTTGTCCAAATATTAGTCAAGGAAGATGCTCGAGGCAAACATCACATCGACGTCGACCTTATTTGTCAAAGTATTTGTCAAGCACGCACTCGAGGTGAATATCGTATCGACCTCTAGGTTATTTGTCGAAACATCAAACTCGACCTCGAGCCCATTATGCCAAGTATTGGCAAAGTAAACACTCGAGCTTAAAATTGGATAACTATAAAGGTCAAATGTAACATGCGAGTCATCAACATATGCGAACAGTAATTGAAAGAGAATCATCGATCTTCATTAATAACAACCTTGTTTGGGCAAAACACTTGTACATTTAAAAAAAAAAATGAAACTAGCGAGTTCGGGTAATCTTCAATCCAGATCAGTGGCATCGATAGGGTCTCCTTGGTCGGGGGTATCAACCTCATCCCCATCATCTCCATCCACGGCCTCAGACGTTGACAGCTCGAGTTCGTTCGCCAGCTCATTGACTTTCTTGAGCTCCTCAACGACTGGATTTAGGTCCTTAGGAACCTTTGACCTAAAAAATGAACGAGCCAACCTCAGGCCAAAATGGAATGACCCCGAACCATATTGCCCCAAAAGCGTCCCGAACTCCTCAGACATATTGAAGTCATCTATNCTCCATCCACGGCCTCAGACGTTGACAGCTCGAGTTCGTTCGCCAGCTCATTGACTTTCTTGAGCTCCTCAACGACTGGATTTAGGTCCTTAGGAACCTTTGACCTAAAAAATGAACGAGCCAACCTCAGGCCATAATGGTATGACCCCGAACCATATTGCCCCAAAAAGTCCCGAACTCCTTAGACTTTTTGAAGTTGGCCTGAATTCGGGCCATGGCAAGGTCATCACCAAAACATTTCGCAGCAGCTCAAGGTTAGCCTCCTCAAGCTTGTCCTTAGCAGCTCCAGTCTCATCTTAAGCTTTCTTCATTTCAATGCGAGCAAGATCACGCTCGACCTCGAGCTCACAAATCTATTTGTATTACTTCTCATTTTCTGGCTCGAGCTCAGCAATTTTACTCGAGGACCCCAGGCTCTTCATGGCCAAACCCCAGGCATGCTCAAGGTCTGTACAAAAACTTAAAATTAAACTCATGGTGAAAATAATTAATAAATAACAAGTCATGACCTATAACTTCAAAGTCATGAGCTCCAATGCCCTGATGCCCTCACCGGCCTCGACCTCCTCCAGTTATTTAGTCACTAAATTTGGGATGAGGGGAGATCGAGCATGTCCCTTCAGCATCGAACTTGGTAAAAGCGTGTCATCCTCGAGGTCTACCACCTTAGGCGTAGTGCGCGATGTCGAAGCACGAGCTGACCTTCTCGGGGATGGTTGCAGTAGAGGGGTTGGGCTTCTGGACATTTGCCCGATCACACTGGGGACCCTGTTCGAATCTCCTTCGCAAACTCGTTTCTTTCCCTTCGACGAGGCATGAACTCTGGGTTTTGGACCTTTGGCTTTGTGGTGCACGTTGAATGACATTTCCAAATCTATGGAAAATAAAACAAGGCATTAGCTCAATGTTAGTTTTAGGTTATCAAAATAAAGAACAGATAGAGTTCAGACTCGTACCCTCGATTTTCCTCACGTTGGTGAGGTCGAGGGTGTCATCCTCGAGAAGATAATCAACTTTGGCTGCAAGAGGGTCGTGGTTAACTAACCTCAACCTATCCCTCTCCAAAATTTCGAAGTATGCCTGACCCTCGTTGAACCTATCCTTATCAGGAACCGACCACATATGACTGAAAGGATAACTGGGGGTCTAGGGTCTAACAAAAAATACCTCTCTTTCCAACCTCGAAGAGAGCTTGGGGTTTCAGGTGTTCGAAATCCCCCCTTCGTCGATAAAAACATGAAACAATAATACCCCGATGAGAATTTCAAGTCATAGAGCATTCTTAAAAGATCGACCCTAGGCTCGAAGTTGAGGAACCTACATAAAATAAAAAAGGGTACTAACAACCTCCACCCATTGGGAGCCAACTGACCCGGACATATTAAATACGAGGTCAAGATGTCCATGAAGAATGGGTGAAGGGGCCACCTAAGCACGGCCCTGAGGGCGTCCCTAAAGAAAGGCATCTCTCCTTCTCGAGCATCCAATACAGTTTCATTGTGCTCGGGGATCCTAACATCACACACGGGCATAACCCCGAACTCTCTGGCTATTTTGATAACCATGTGTTCGTTGTATGTGGTCGCTATTCTAGGGTATGTTAACACTAATTGAACCTCGGGGTGTGCAGCAATGGGCACGACCATGGGAATCAGAGATGTTTCATAGGGTTTGGGGCTCCTAACAGTCGAACTCCTAGAGGTATGGCTACTACTACTACTCGACATTATAAATAAACAAACTTTAAAGCTTGAACACTTACCTCTTGAAGAAGGATGCTTACTGAACCCTCTAGCCTCCGAACTCGATCTATTCTGACAGAGAGTAAAAGTAAGAAGGTGAAAATGAAGGGTGAAAAAGGGATATTTATAGGAGTCAAGGGAATGTCAAGGGTCTTGCGATCCTGGCCCTTGAAGGCTACCACGTGTTGCTCATCCAAGGTCTCACTACGTGAACCTACACATGGTCGACGCGTGGCGGGCCAGTTGTTTAGGCAAAAGGGCCCATTAATTTCGCCTCGACCCAATTTCACCTCGGTGCATCTCGACTCATAGCTCGAGAATGTTACTTTTTAGCTGCGGTCTAAATGCACACGGGCCTGTGATATATCCGGCCCGAGCTCATGGGCCCGAACTACCCAAGCTGGGCTCACCATAATAGGCCGGCCCAAGGTCGAGGTCGGGTCTCAGTCCTAGATCCCTTACCCTCTTTGACTTTGCCTAATAACCTCTACGAATAATAGTCCTATCTAGGAATGAACTCCTACTTCATAGCTAGGTTAACTTTAACTCAAATAGCGTACTTCTAGCCTAACCCAAATACCTTTAATTACAGGAACTTACTACATGTTATTGAGTCCTTTTAAGACTCCATCACCAAAAATATCTATAAATACATAACTCAACCTCATTATTCAAGTACGTCTTTATTAATACTTCAGCATAAAGTTTTTCCTGTATTCTCTCTCTGACTTAAGCATCGGAGGGGCGACAAGGACACACCTTGACGCCTTTGTTTCAGGTACTGGAAGGCCATGCTCGTGCTCATTCTTCGACTATCAAGTTCGAAAATCTCTCGGTACGATTTTTGGTAGTATCAGGATATGAGTAGAGATATTAATCGACAATTAAGAATGTACAACTTGATGAAGGAAGAAATAAGCAGACCACGCCATACAAACAATAAATAGTTCGACATATTCNACTCAACCTCATTATTCAAGTACGTCTTTATTAATACTTCAGCATAAAGTTTTTCCTGTATTCTCTCTCTGACTTAAGCATCGGAGGGGCGACAAGGACACACCTTGACGCCTTTGTTTCAGGTACTGGAAGGCCATGCTCGTGCTCATTCTTCGACTATCAAGTTCGAAAATCTCTCGGTACGATTTTTGGTAGTATCAGGATATGAGTAGAGATATTAATCGACAATTAAGAATGTACAACTTGATGAAGGAAGAAATAAGCAGACCACGCCATACAAACAATAAATAGTTCGACATATTCATACAATAGTCTTCTTGGTATTGGTAATAATTGAAAGGAAAAACCTTCTTAAAACAATTGATGGCCTCTAATATTTCTTTTATATTGGTTTTTTGTTCTTTAGAAAGAAAGCATAGAAAGCAGGTCATTGAAACTTCAGTTCAACAAATTAGCGAAGGAAATTCTACAGAAGAGAATCTGAGGAAAATGATATTATGTACATTCTTTATGATATGGAACCCAAAAAAAAATCCTCTCACCGTGTCTCAATAAATTGAAGTTTGGTTATGATCACTTCATCTTTTTGTGTGTTTTAAAAACTATGATCAAGATAACTTCAAAACTTATTAGTGAAGTTTCCCATCTTTAATTCTAGCTCAGTTTTTGTCGAACAGTATGTTTCTTTTTGTTTTCTTTTCATCCGTTTTTATGTTACTCGGGGTTTATTATGGCACACACAAGCAATCAAGGAATCATACTCCAGGAATCATGCAATCACAGAAATCAAGCTAAATGTTTTATTTCCATATTTACACTATTTCCATTTACGTTTTCATTTTACCACATATAGCTTAGATCTATGCATATAAGTATATAACACATTCATTGTAATCTGTGTGAGCTGATATATAAAAAGTCATCACTTTCTTCCTTCTACAAAGTTTCTGTGTGTTAAATTTATTATGGTATGAGAGCATATCGATCATCGGGACTCCTAAACCCTGCCAAATCTTTCATCATGGCCGAAAACACCCAAACAACAACATAAACACGCTCTCAACTTATTAGTGATCTCACCTCACCCTACTTTCTAATTGCTGCCGATAATCCTGGGGCTGTCTTGGTCTCGGAACTCCTAACTGGGGATAACTACCCCACATGGCGTTGGTCCATGGGAATGGCTCTCAATGCCAAAAATAAATTGGTGTTTGTCGATGGCTCTCTCAAGAAACCTACTGATTCTTCAGTTGCCACATTGTGGGAAAGATGCTACGACATGGTTCTTTCTAGGCTACTTAACTCCATTGACAAGTCCCTCCACCAAAGCTTGATCTACTGGAACAACCCATCAGTAGAATGGACTGATTTAGAACATCGCTTCTCTTAAAGTAACAACCCACCCCTATATAGTCTCAAATGGGACCTCGCCAATCTCTGCCAAGACTCCATGAGTGTCACCACTTACTACAACACTAACAAAGGCCTCTGGGCTGAATTACATACTCTCACTGAACCCATCAACTGCACATGCTCAGCCCGACAAATTGCCCAGAAAGCTGAAAATGCAGAACAATTATTCCAGTTTCTCAAGGGCCTGAATGACACTTTCAGCAACACCAGAAGCCAAATTCTAGCTATAGATCCCATACCCACAATCACCAGAGCATATGCCACTATTCACTAAGAAGAAACCCAACGCCTTTTACGAGTCCCTTTGCTACCAAACCCCGAAACTACCGCCTGACTATCAAACGCACCACCACTCAAGGGCATCGACCTCGCAATGGAAAGAAATGCACTAAATGGGGAAGGGATGGCCATTGAAAATCTTCTTACTTTGAAATCATTGGTTATCCTACTCATTAGAACATCAATAAACCGAAGCAGCACTTACGACCAACCCATGGTAGAAATCGCCCACATGATTTGGGTAATAATCGATCACCCACAGCAAACATGGATCCCAGCACCTCAATTCCTTCTACATCGAGTGTAATCCTTAGTTTATCTAATGAGCAATACCACCAATTGATGGAAATATTGCAACCCAGCACCAACGCGACCACTGCCCTCTCTGCCTTCTCTGGTATATCTCTCTCTAATACCTCAATTCCATGGATAATTGATAGTGGGGCTTCAGCCCACATATCATGCCTATCCAATGTGTCCAAAGACACACGTGTTTGGGCCCATAACCAATCACTCACTTTACCTACGGGCTCAATAGCCCAAGTCATGCATATGGGTCATATTTATATTTCCCCTAATTTATGTCTTTATAATGTTCTCTTTGTTCCTGATTTTAATTATAATTTAATCTCAGTTAGTCAACTTACTAAATCATCCAATTGTATTGTCATCTTCTCCTCCTCTATTTGCTTCTTTCAGGACCAACACACGAGGAAGCTGATTGGAATGGGTGAAGAACATGGTGGCCTCTACCATTTCAAGCATTCAACCTCGTCCATTCTTCAAATCACGGCTAACCCTACAAACATGCCAAATTTATGGCATTTAGGTCATCCCTCAAATTCTTGCATTCCAAAATCTTTATGTAGTTCGAACAAAATTAAAAATTGTGACAGTTGTATTCGAGGCAAACAAACATGCCTCTCCTTCAAACTAGTCAAAAATAAAAGTACTTCTATCTTTAATCGGATTTTTTGTGACATTTGGGATGACTATTCGACACCCTCTACAACTGGTGCACACTATTTTCTTACAATTGTTGACAATTTTTCACGTGTTACTTGGGTATACTTAATGCGCTTCAAATCTGATGCATTTACTTATCTGACCTCATATATTAAAATGATCCACACACAATTTAAATGTCCCACCAAACATATTCGATCTGATAATGGTCAAGAATTTCTCTCTCATCGTATGCAACATTTTCTTCTTGACCGTGGCATCATTCATGAACGTACTTTTGTTGAGACACCACAACAAAATGGTGTCGCTAAACGAAAGCATTGCCACTTGTTAAAAGTGGCTCGATGTCTTCGCTTTCATGCACATTTACCAATTTCCTTATGGGGTGAATGCATCCTTACTGCTACTTATTTAATTAACCACATACCAACTCCTTCCCTCAATTACAAAACCCCTTATGACCTCATTTTCAACAAATCTCCTACCTATGATCACCTTCGTGTTTTTGGATGTCTTTGCTAAGCGTGCACTTTGGGCACTCATCGGGAAAAATTCTCTCCTCGTGGCATATAATTGTAGAATCTCTCTTCCCATTTGCTACTATCGTGCAACCTCCTAACCCCCCTTTACCACACCCCTTGCAAGACACTCCATCATTCCTCGACATACCACATACCACCTTACCTCTGACCCCTGCTACACATGACACTCCACTCTCACCTCCCCAAATATCATCTCCACCAGATATTGAACCATCCATACCAACACCAGCAGATGAGGATAGGCCAACCAACTCTCTAGAACCTGTCAGTATTTCACCTTATCACATAGACCTCACCGTACAACCACTCGCCCCACATATCTTCAGGATTATATTTATTCAGATTTACCTCAAGAGGGGCCACAGTCATCATCTCATTCCCAACCTTTCTCAGGTACGATTCATTCTTCGCCTAATTTTATTTCTTATCGTTTCTTTAGTCCACAACATTTTTCTTTTCTCTCTTCTGTCTCTAAAAATGTTCAGAATCTTGTACACTACTCTCACGCCGTTCTTGAGCATTCTTGCGCCACATTGGCAAATGGCTATGGCTTTTGAACTTCAAGCCCTCGAAGCTAATCACACATGGATCCTTGAACATCTTACTCCTGGTAAGAAGGCCATTGGTTGCAAGTGGGTTTATAAAATAAAATTACATGCAGATGGTTCCATTGAACGTCATAAAGCTCGTTTAGTTGCCAAGGGTTTTACTCAGGTAGAAGGCCTTGATTATAATGACACCTTTGCTCTCGTGGCTAAACTTCTTACTATTCGTTGTCTCCTTACTATTGCCGCATCCAAATATTGGTTTATTCAACAGTTAGATGTTCATAATGCTTTCCTCTATGGTGATCTTGATGAGGAGGTGTATATGCGACCACCGTCGGGATATTGCCATCAGGGGGAGACACGTGTCTGCCGTCTCCACAAATCTTTATATGGTCTCAAACAAGCCTCACGTCAATGGTACTCGAAATTATCTCATAATCTCATTCTTACTGGTTTTCGACAATCTGCTGCTGATCATAGGCTTTTCACCCAGACTAAGGGTACAATTTTTACTATCGTTCTCATAGATGTTGATGATATTCTTGTTGCTGGCAATGACATCTCCTTCATCAATTCTATCAAATGACGTCTTGCTCAGACATCCAAAATCAAAGACCTTGGTGATCTCAAGTATTTTCTAGGGAAAATATATTTTGGACATTCTCTCTGATTCTGGTCAACTCAGCTCTTGTCCTGTCTATTTTCCCATGGAACAACATTGTAAGCTTAATGACTCGGATGGTGATATTATGGATGATCCTAGCTCATATTGATGATTGGTTGGTCGTCTGATCTATTTGGCTATCTCTTGTCCAGACGTAGCCTTTGCTGTCAACATTCTGAGTCAATTCATGAACACTCCTCGCAAGCCCCATCTTCATGCTGCTCACCGCTTGCTCCGCTATTTGAAAGCTACTCCTGGACATGGTCTTTTCTTCTCATCCACTTGTAGTTTTCAGATATCTGCTTTCTGTGACTCTGATTGGGCTAGTTGTCCACTCACACGACGGTCCACAACCGGTTTCATCATTAAATTGGGTGATAGTCCCATCTCTTGGCGCACTAAGAAACAAACTACTGTCTCTCGTTCTTCTGCTGAAGATGAATATTGTGCGATGGCAACTACCACCTGTGAACTTGTTTGGCTTCGTCTCCTTCTACAGGACCTCACTGTACCCCATCCATGGCTTATTCCGCTCCATTGTGACAATTAGGCTGCTCTCCATATTGGTCGCAATCCAGTTTTCCATGAACGAACCAATCACATTGAATTAGATTATCACCTTGTTCATGAGAAAATTAAGTCTAGTCTCATCACTACTCCTATGTTCCAACATCTCGACAACAGGCTGATATCTTTACTAAACCCTTGGGTCATGAATTATTTTTTTTATCGATCCAAGTTGGGCATTACTGATGTCCATGCTCCAACTTGAGGGGGAGTATTACAGCACACACTAACAATCAAGGAATCAAACTCCAGGAATCATGCAATCACGGAAATCAAGCTAAATGTTTTATTTCCATATTTACACTATTTCCATTTACGTTTTCATTTTTCCACATATAGCTTAGATCTATGCATATAAGTATATAACGCATTCATTGTAATCTGTGTGAGCGGATATATAAAAAGTCATCACCTTCTTCCTTCTACAAAGTTTCTGTGTTAAATTTATTAGGGTTGCCCCCTGCATTTTTTCATCCTTTTATTTCCTTAATTTTCCAGTATTTTGGGATACGGTTTCCCATTTTTTTTTTATTTCTTTTTTTTGTTTTTTTTTTTCAATTTTTCAATTTTTTCTCTTTGCGGTGATATATATGTCCCAACAACTCTGATGATGTCTATACATTTGCATTTATCATAGATTGATTACTTTATAAAGGAGACTCGAGTATTTGAATAACAATAATTTAAATTGTCCAAGTTTTTGTAGAAGCAGAATATTGCCAAATGTTAATTAGAACTCCGCTAATGAATCATATAATTAATGGAAATTTAAATGAGTCGGGGGCTGCAGACAAAACACGTAATTTTGAGTTTTTTACATCAGGTTTGGGCTTTCTTCGTGACATCCAAGACTGACATGTAATTTTTTCATATCCCTAAATGCTTATGATCAATTCTTTTGTTTATTTTCAGACCTTTCAGTGTCGTTGGATGACTGTTTTTGTGTTTTCACCATTTGTCTTTTCTTAATTTACTTGATATTTTATTTCAACTCTACTTTTCATTTCATGTGTTTAGGTTTGTTCCTTAGATTTTTGGTCTGTTCCAAGCTTTTATTTGTTGAAAGAACTAGGATCTATGCATTAGTGAAAACCGTAAAAAGTTTGAACAATGCCCCCATTGTGAGGGGGCTGTACACCAAGGTATACATGTTTTGTGTCACAATGAATTAACTCCCAACATGCTTCCGAATGCTGACATCATTATTAAATGGCAGAAAGTAATCCCTTTTAACATCCTCAACATCAAAACCAAGCCATGCATTATCTTTCTAAATTTCGTGCTCCACATCTTCCGAATCATTTCCTCCATCACAACAAACGCAACCTAGCAAATTGTTCTAGACGACCAAATTTAGTTGCTGTGTAGAATTTTTTCCTTTCTATTTCGACAAACATCTAAGGGCTACCTGAAATAGAATGTATCTTCCTTTCTTTCCGTCAAACTACTCCCCTCTCTCTCCCTCTCTCTCTCTCTCTCTCTCTCTCTCTCTCTGTGTAAGGACTTCAATTAAAATTGACACTAGTAATGTAGAACCTGAGGCTCAAGCATAAGTGACTTTCTGAACACTAATGAAAGAACAAAATACCAACAGATGACAAAAAATAATGAAAAATTGAAAACAAAAATAAAAGAAAAAGAAACTAGCAAGCGGTGGGTTTGAAGATGTGAGATGAAAATTTATTCTAATTACTTTACTAATATATAATCGGTTTTGAACCAAAAAACAAAAGATATTTTAAGGTCAATAGGGTTGCGAACTCTTAGTCAAGGCTTGTTGTAATTAACTTCCCTACAAAACATATGTTGTTGTGAAAAGCGAAGATGATACCAAATTACTTCAATACAAATTTGTTTGAGAAAATAAGAGATTATAGCCATAATATAAAGCAAAGATCTCAAAAACATAAGAACGGTGTAATTTGTAAAGTAAATGAAATTTTATTATAATATGCAAAGAGATTACAAAAATTTTGTATTTATAATGTTTCTAATTTTTCTAAATCATAATGAAGAGCTAGTTATATATAGGGAACAAGGAAACTGCTTAATATATCCCGAACCAATTAATTAAGTTTTTCTGATTTTAATTTGAGTAATTAAGAGTTCATTTGGAAGTTTTATTTTTTTTAAAAAGGCCCGGCCCGGCCCGGCCCAACCAATGTGATTCAGGTTCAATACCAAAACGAGTTGGTTTGGGCTATGCTACAGTCGATCAACTCGGGTTGGGTTCGGGCCAAAATGGGTCCAACCCGATCCATTGCCCAGCTCTAGGCTCATCAAGTTTAAGATAAGCCTAATTGGTTTGAAAAATTCGATAATTCATATATATTACCAACTCATGCAGGATTTCTTGTATCATCTCGTTATTACATGATGTCTAATCTTTCATTTCACGTGTGTAAATTTCCATGGTTTTGTTAGAAATAATATTAAAAAAGGATTAAATTTCATAATGTTGATAAATAGAATTTAAATTCAAACTCATTTACCAAACTCAATGTTTGGATGTAGGGATGACAATTCGAATTGTTAAAACCGAA
>CAIGRK010144507.1:0-10587 GCA_903798315.1 Fraxinus greggii
CCGAAATAAATTACACACAATATTTCACCTCTACGATAAAAATTCAATAAAAGATTGGAAAATAATGTACTCACCAAAGAGAACCACACAATAGAAAACGAATCAATGGTAAATAAAAAATATAAAACTTAGACTAAAAGAACAAGAATCTAAATAATTCAACAATTTGATGTTGTGGATTTGATGTGTCTTTTTTTTTTCTCCCTTGAAAGGAACATGGTTTTATTTAGTAAAAAAGTAAGCAATTTGATTCTATGTCCCAAAAAAGCATGCAATTTGATTCTATAAAAAGCAATTTGATTCTTTTCAGAAACGCACATCGCAATTCTCCATTTCAACAACCCAAAGGATAAAAATAGCGAAACAAAGATGTGTGGATAATTCATTTCATCCAAGCATTAGTCCATCAATTTAAATTTCATCAAATGTTTCCAAATAATTCTACTCCAACCAGCATTTTCTATTAACACAACATAAAATGAATAACGTTTCAATCAATTATCCAACTGATCAATTATAGAAACTTAAGGGGGAAAAAATAGAAAAAAAGAAAAACTGACTGTTCAAGAAAATCGTACCAATTTGTAGAACAAAAGGGAATCTTTTCATGGTTAAGGGGAATTTTAGTCAAAAACAAAATATACAAGAATGGATTCAGAATCGAACTATAAGCTAGGCTAACGTGCAGTTAAAAAAATTGCATATAAAAAAGCTTTTAACATAATTTTTCTTTTTATACTAAAAAAATGAAATGGGTTGGGGACTAGACCGGAAATGACCCAATCCAATTCCTCCTACATCCGTCCCTGATAATATACACAAACGATCATTTTTTAGTAGGAACGTATTTTTCACTCTAATGTCCAACTTGTACCAAGGAGAACTTTCAATTCCATATGAGCTTCAACTAATATCTGGAAGGAGATTTACAAAACGATAATGATGAAAGGTCATCTATTATCAAACTCTCCGTCACGAACAAAGTTGTTTTACTGTATTTGATGACTTACGATGCAATCCAAACCCTTACAACACTTTCGATAACTTATAAGTAAGGATCATCGACTCTTATACAATATTGAGCTTAACGAAACCTCAATATGACCCCCAAATTTGATAAGAAATACTTGTAACATTTGAATTTTTTCTTTTAATAAATGATATTACCAAATTAAGTACTAAGAGAGAAATATACTAACACTTCAATTAAATAACAATAAATGAAGTTCAAGTGTTAGATAAAATAGCTTTGATGAAAAAACGATTTTCAAAGGTTGAATCAATCAAAGATTTTCAAAGTAGATGAATTAATAAAGATAATAAGATGTAAGATCAATAAAATTATGCTCAATAATATCTCATTTAAATGCTCTTAAAAGTGTAGCAATAAATACAAAGTCAGATGATATTTATAGAGTTCAAAAAATAAAAGTATATGTGGAACTGGACGTTTGCTTCCTCATCCGGAAGTACAAAAACTATCCGTTGTGCACTGACATCGTTACATGATCGAACATTTCAATAGTTTGATCCATTTTGTCTTTGGATGGTCCAATGTGAATATTCTCAAAATATGATCTAAATTCACATATGTTTTTTGAAATCAATTTTCGCTTTTAATCAGAACATTTTATATAAGTGATAGTCAAAGTCATTTTTAGTACATGAAATGATTTTCTTAACTTTTAGCGTTTAGTGCTAAGAATTAAAACGTTTATATCTTTACAAGTGATTATAAAAGTCTAATTCAGTATCCTCCTTTGACACTTGACTATCGAAGCATTTTGACTTGAATAATTTATTTTGAATACTTCACTTTCATCACTTCCTTCATTGTAAGTCCGATTTGTAGTGTGACGGTCTTGATATCGTCATTTATGTCCTTGATCGATCAATATTACATACGATGCTTTTGAAGGCTTAGAATCAATTGTTAGAAACAAAAAGTAATTGTTATGATCAAAACATTAGGTATAGAGTCAACCCTAGGTTAATAATTTCTCTCTTTTTGATTATGACAAATAAGATGAATTTACAAAGTAATATCACCAATTTATAAGAATAAAAATCATGTATTTCATGTTCCCCTTAACTTTTACAACCCAAGCATAATTATTTCACTTTCACCATTTCAGCATAAGCAGAAAGGATAGCGCATATATGATTAAAAGTTAAATCAAACATCGAACAATATTCCCCCTTAATTAAACATTAAATGCTATAGACATGCTAGGTTAAACAAGAGGATAATTGACAAAAACACGTAATCAAGACATACAAGCCAAAATTTCCATTTAAACCACATAGATCACATTTCAAGTAGTTCAAAGAGTACATAAAAAGAAAAAAAAGAACAACTAGATAACTAAGGCTTCAAAGGAGGCGATGGACGATGTGATGCATCAAATTGAACGTAGAAGTCATTGAGATAAGCTTGCATAACATCCTGTCGAGCAAGTACTTGATGGAGTAATTAGCTAGCCCATCGACGAATGATGTAAGTGAGTCGACGCGACCGTTGAGAAAATTACAGTGATCCTTAGTAAATGTGAAACCACCGGTGGAAGGAGGAACACAAAATGTCATGGGGGGGTTAGAATGTGTGGTATATCATCATCGTCTTCGTACTCATCTCCGTTGAAAGGTAGACTGGAAGGACCTGAAGTGGCATTGAAGCTTTTGGTGTGAGCCACCCGTTGATCATGCTCTTTTATAATTTTCATGTATTTGAGAGTTTGGATATTGATGGTACCGATGAGATAGAGTGAAACAGAGATCTCTTCATGCAAGGAAATTTCAAAATGCTTAAAAATTTTGGTAAGAAGCATGCCATAAGGTAAAATTTTGACGTGTCGAATGGAATAGACAAGTTTCATGAGACCAAGTGCAATGGTTGGAAATTTTAATTTCTGCCCAACAAGAAAGAAATCGAGAATGAAAATATCGAAATTGTTTACTTCTTCCCAATGACCCTTTCGAGAAAGAATGACATGTGCAATAATATTTTGCAAAACTTTACACGAAAGAGTGAGATGATTAGCACTAAATTTCATGATATTTTCTATGTTTTTCCCAGTAACTGCGACATGCCTCGGTAGGATTATATCCTTCCAAAGTGGGATGAGCTTTATGAAGAAAATTTTGATTTTCACACACCTCGAGCTCGAGAATTTCTCTGATGAGAGCATTGGTGATAGTAATGCGGGTGTTTTTAAGTAGACGTGAAATTCCATTTGACCTAAGATTGATAACCATGTTTTTCTAAAAATCTTTCACGAGACAGGGATATGCATTTTCCTCTAAACTGGATATCGACCTGCAACCCAAATTTTCAAAGTATTCTTCTATGCAAAATGTGGGTGCTTCAATGGTAACATCGACTAGATCAATATTCTTACCTATAAGAATTTGAGAATTTTCAAACGAATTTGTCGGCACCGTGGATTCTTCGTCGGATAAAGGTGCTAAGGGATGATCCCACCTTACTATAGCCTGCATACCCTTTCCTCATCGACTAGACATGATAAGGAATGGAAATTAAAGGAAGGGAGGAAGATAGAAATCAAACCAAAGGTTTGAGAGATCTTAAAAGTGTGAGTTTTGGGGTTCTAGTGAGAGAAAAATTAGGGATTTGGATAAAATTAGAGGAGAAGATGGTTTTTGGATTTGAGTGAGTAAAATGGTGAATTGGGAATAAAAATGGGTGAAGAGAGAGTGGTCGCACACAGTGGAAAAGGAAGAGAATGGAACTGTGACGACCCGAATCCTTAGCGATTCGAGTGTCACTAAATCATAAATTAAAACAAATTTAAAGGATATTTAACACAATTATATAAATTATTTAAGCACTTACTAAAATTCAAAACATAAGCCATCTTCGTGCCGCCCTCCTCGATTGTCAATTATCTGAAAGTAGAGACATAATAGAGTGAGAATAATTCTCAGTAAGCGTGCGTGGATAATGAATTCATATATGTATTTCTACGGAAAATTAGCTTGCATAGGGAGACAAGAAAATTAAACCGAACTTAGGCGGTGCTAAATTCTCATGCGTAGCGCTACTAAACTCCGGTCCAATCTTAATAGAACATACGTAACATGGACCAAAACATAACATAGCTGTAGAAATATTACTTACATAAACATTAGCCACCATAAACATAAAGTACAACTTACCTCTTCACTAGACAATTCAAAATGAAAAAAGAAGTTATTGTTGGAAAGAGATCACTGAGCCGCGTGTGGGTTTGATTATTCACATGCGATTGTATAATTGTATGAAAATAAAAATGACGAGAAAAAGATAAGTGGAGAGACAAAGTTATAAAGATAGAGATGGAGAGTGTGAATGATTGTTGATGGTAATTTAGTGTTAGGTTTTTCTCCTATTTATAGGGTAAATTCTTGACCATTTGTGGAAAAAGTGAAAGGAAATGGCTAGATGTTAGGGATGGTAAATGCATAAATGGTGTATTGTTATTAAAATGATCAAATTAATACGTTAAATCATGTGGGCAAATCAATTAACTTGGCTTTAAACTTGGTGTAAATAATGCATGTGGTCAAATCAATTAACTTGATTTGCACGTGAAATGTGGTGTGAATAATGCATGTGGTCCATGAATCATCTTTAATCAAGAATAATTAGCATACTTACATATGTTTTACGCATGATTTAATCTAACTTCCAAAATAAATTTCCACTTAAGTCCTCAAACTATTGGTCCATAACCAATAATTTCATTAGACTAGGTCAATTATCAACAAAGTCATTAAACTTTGGTAATAGCGCTCTTAAGTTCTAAATTTAAATATAACAACTATTAGTAAAAATTTGGGACCAGGACGTCGTCATGAAAGGGCCTAAATTTTCTGTCAATCCGAAAAGCTTAAATCGGACGTCCTCATGGTTGTTCGGTTCCTCATCCTGACGTCAACTTCATCATTTTAATGAAAATTTGAATTTTATGATGAAATTGCATAAAATTAACAATTTTATCAACAATTTAAACATATAAGCACATTAACCACATATTTCAAATTCATCTAGAATTCCCAAGCCTCTTCGAATATGTGAAAATCTATCAAGAGCTTGTGGTTTTGTAAGGATATCGGGTAATTGATTTTTGGTGCTTACAAATTCTAACATAATATCTTCTTTTTGTGCATGATCTCATAATAAGTGGTGTTTAATTTCAATATGCTTCGTTTGAGAGTGCAAGATGTGTTTTTTTGGCAAGTTTATAGCACTAGTCTTATCACACATGATAAGTAAATGATCAAAAGAAAAGTGATAGTCACTAAGAGTTTGTTTCATCCATAAAACTTGTGCTCAATAACTAGTGGTCGATATAATCGACTTCGGTGGTAGAAAATGCAATAGAATTTTGTTACTTACGAAACTATGACACAAGTGCAAAGCCTAGAAAATGCATGTTGCGCTAGTGCTCTTGCGATTAATTTTGCAATCGGCCCAATTGGCATCAGAATGATTAAGTAAATCAATGTGAGTGCCCTTTAGATACCAAAGACCTAATGTTCTAATGACATTAAGATATCTAAAAATTCTTACTACGGCAATAAGGTGTTATTCTTACTTAAGACTGTGAAATCATTGATTTTAAAATTGAGCAGCAAACTCCGATACCATTTGATAGCCCAAGAATAATCAAAAGGGGGTGAATTAGTTTTTTAATGTTTTTTGAAAAAATTGATATAAATTCAAGCAAATTGAGAATGAATAAATTAATCAAACACAATGCTCAAATGCGAAAGCAGTAAGTAAAAATAGGAGAAGAGTGCAAACGACATAATTGTGGAGGTTCAATTTAAAAAGATGAGTTAAGTCCTCCATTAACAAGCTTTCCATCGCGAGTAAGGCAGTTTCCCTGTATTTGATTGATTTTTAGTGCAATCAAAACCCTTACAACACTTGCAGTGACTTACAAATAAGGATCACTGATCCTTGTACAATTTGATCTTTACAAGACATCAACATGACTCACAATTTTGATAAAAAATGATTTTACAATGTAGAACTTCTCTTTTAATAAACGATATAAACAAATTAAGTAATAAGAGAGAAATAGGCTAACACTTCAATTGAATAGCAATAAATGAAATTCAAGTATTAGATGAAATAACTTTAATGAAAATATGATTTTCAAAGTAAATGATTTGATGAAGATAAATAAGATGTAAGATCAATGTAATTTTGCTCAATAATATCTCATTTAATTGCTCTTCAAAGTGTTGCATCGAATGCAAAGTGAGATAGTATTTATAGAGTTTAAAAAGCAAAAGTATATGTGGAATCAGACAGTCAATCGAACGTCGCTTCCTTATTGGAAGTACAAAAACTATCCGTTGTGCATCAGATGTCAGAAAAGTGAAAAAAGTGTGTTACATGATGGGATGTTCATTACTTTGTTTAGACGTCTGCATTTCAATAATTTGATTCATTTTGTCTTTGCATGGTCTGATGTGATTCTCAAAATATGATCTAAGTTCACTTATGTTTTTGAAAATTAATTCTCTCTTTTGATCAAAACATTTTTAGCACAAGAAATGATTTTTGAGCTTTCATCGTTTAGTGCTAAGAATTGTAGTTTTTATATCTTTACAAGTGAATACAAAAGTCTAACTCACTATCCTCTTTTGATATTTGACTATCGAAGATCTTTGTCTTTAATGATTTATCTTGAATGCTCATCTTCTTTCATTATAAGTCCGATTTGTAGTGTGAATGTCTTGATATCAACGTTTTTGTCCTTGATCGATCAATATTATATTCGACACTTTTGAAGACTTAAAATCAATGGTTAGAAACAAAAATTAATTCGTTTGTTATGATCAAAATATTAAGGATAGAGTTAACCATAAGTCAACAAATTTTATAGAAGCATCATGCTTATATAAACAACTCATGAAAATATACATTAGAAATTCTGTAAAGTTTTGAGAAAAGTAGGGTTTAGAAAAATTATAAAGCCAATGTTTATAATTTGAAAATACAATATTAGAATTTAATGCTTATTTGAAGAAAAAAATACTTTGCTAAAATCTAACAATTTCTCAGTTGTCAAATTTCAATTTTAATCGCACTTTTATCTGTTTTTATCAAAACGTGCTAATTTTTTATAAGACTCACTAATTTTATCAACTTTTATTGAAACGTGCTAATTTTTTTTTAATCAAAATCTTTGTCAAATAACTCCTAAATATTTTTGATACAATGCATTACCATCTTTCAAAGAAATTACATATTTTTTAGAAAAGCACTTAATTAAAAAAGGTTGAAAGTATTGATTGAGGTGTCGCATAAATCAAAGAAATCTACACAAACTTCTTTTTCCACTTGGCCATTCAATTTGAAAATTCAAATTTACCGAATAGGTTACACCCAAATGCAGAATTAAATCAATTAAAAACAAGCCACTTATTAATTATTTCTAAATGATTAAGGTAATTAATTCAATTAATTTCTATAGTTAAAAAACACCAAATACGATCATGGAGGAAAATTTCTAATTGGATAAAAAAAAAAAAAACCCCTTTAGCAAACTTGCTAGTAAGATTCATTAGAAAACTTGACTTATAATTAGTCCAGACACTGTTAAATTTTAGCTGATTCTGACCACCTAACTTGTAAGTTATCGAGAAACGAATTTGGTCGTGCACTTTCGCACTTCCTAGAATTTTGTACCACTTTTCTCTCTGCATGGATCAACAAGAACGAACCCTTTCTCGAGCGCCAGAACTTGAAATGCCTCTTCCCAAAACCTCCAGAACTCTAAAAGCTAATTGATGAATGTAGGATTTTGTTTTGATATTTGATCTTTCTATGTTTTGATATGTAGGATGATATAAAAGATATTGAAATATGTATTTAGCTTTTAAAGAACAAAATCTTAACTTACAACAAGACTCTACTAACGAATGATCAATATATGAGATCAAATATATGAAGAACGATTTTGGGGTTGAATTAATGGAATGTGTTTATGATAATGAGATCTCCAAGGCAAAACAATGATTCAACACAATTTGGGACGTTCATATGACTGTATATTTATAATGGGTAGTGTATAGGGGTGAAAAGGGATTCAAAATAGCATTAAAATTGAATCAGGATTCTTCTCGAACATCATCGTCGCTTGAGCGTCGGTTTGCGCCAAGCAAGCGACGACCCTGTTTTGAGCGTTCGAGAGCCAATGAGGTGGCCGCGAGCGGTCCTGAATCCGAATCTTGCTCTACTTCTTGAAGTTCAAATCTTGATCTTCTTATAATTTTTTTTTTTACTTTTTTTTTTTGGATTCTAGAAACCCCAAACTATTTTTACTATAACGAAGACTCAATAACTCACTTTGATTCTGATTACAACTCGATAAATTCCTAATATAATTTAACTAAAACAATATTTTGCCTGAAGAAATTGTCAATTTGCTAATTGTATTATTTGGACCTAACACAATTATTTACGCTTGTAGAAATAGAAGTAGTTGTAGAACCAAGGAATAATGTATACGAACGTGGCACATAGCATTACAATGCACGTTGCAGTCTATTGTTATTTAGCGTAAATAGATGCCATGGGTTTCCGGCTAACAACATTTTTTTTCCCTCAAAAAAAGTCATTTTGACGGCGTCCATCATAAGAAAAAGGACCATTAGTAGCTGTCCACATTTGTTAGTACACACATGCAAATATAGACTCGTTGTGTGCACACAAATACACATCCAATAACCCTTTACATCATCAATAACTTGAATTGTTTGGTATTAAAAAGGAAAAATAAATTTCAATTTTAAATATCCTCAAGAAGTTTTTCATATCGAACATGCACTAAGAGCTTGTTTTGTATTGTTCATGATGAGGTTGAGAAGCGGTGTTTAAAGAGCAACTTCATGGCTGCTTCTGTCCTCTAATGATGTAAAGAACAATTATTTTGGATTTAAAAAAAAAAAAAAAAATTTGTTGTCTAATTCCAAGTTTGGTTAGGTGAGCTAGAAGAAGTGTCCAAAAAAGGAGACATGGACAAAAAAGTAGTTTAATAGTGTTCATTCACACTTCAAGTTTGAAGATGATTAAAGTTTCTCACAAATTGAGTCCTAACTTGTTTAACAGCTACTCAAGCTTTTGAGCTTAAGGTTTAAAAAAGGATCATTTACTTGATATTAGCTAGTATTCACATTTATCTTTGATATTCAAAAGTATACCTTTGAAACTTATAATAATCATCTAAGGTAAATTGTGACTTATGTAACAAAATGTAAATCGACGCCTCAATTTTCTTTAGTTAGTCAAACATGATTTCTTGTTTTGCACAATAAATTAAGCACGAGCCCTCGACATTTGTCAATGCCAACACAACTTAGCTTAATATTTATAGATTAACACATTAGATTATGCCATATATTGTAAGTTGCTAATATATTATTATTTGATTTCAAGAAAACATTTTTTCCGATTGAAAGTTAAGTTCATAATCCATTAATTTTTTAAAGCTGACCTTAACAATTAAGCATTCCAATCGTGACAGCAATATTAATTCTAATTTTAATTCGGTTCGACTAAAATCTAGTTAAATAATTCTCAAACCAAAAGATATCATATCTGTAGCATAAATATTTAAGATCTTGTTGAATATTACAAAATTTAAATTAAAAAAACCCAACATAATATTCCATTTCAATTTGGTCATGGTAGCCACACAAATAATTCTGAATTAAATTACCTTGCGTATTGCTTGACAGCCTTTTTCTTCTCAAAATTATGCCCATCTAATCTTACAACAACTAATTAACAACTCCAGTCACTTCGATTTGTATAAAAAGACAATTGTTTCTCCCTTTTCTCTTTCCTTGTCCCCCCAGAATTGCGCTGATTATTCCAACCCCTTTACATTGTGCTTTAGATTATTGACTCGCTCACATTAAAAAATTCAAGATTTTTGTATTCTATGGACTATGGACACATCCACGTTGTAAATGATACTATAAAATTATATGATGCCGCGTTAGACCGTCTAAACCTCTTCATATCTATCATTTTCCATGTATTTTCTTGCACCACCACCTTAAAAATCATTGCCTCCTCTCCACAGAAGAGTTCATAAACAAACTTTTCATCTGCTGTTGTCGTTGCCCTAGATACACTACTCACATCGCAGTGTCTTTGCTTCTTTAGAAGAAATAGGGGTCTTTCTAATATGGATTACGACAGAGTGGGGATCAAAAGATGCTATGGAGTGAAGGGTTTTCGAATAAACTCGAGAAGATTTTCAGTCGGGAGGATACGCAGAAAATTTCTGTACTTGTTCAGACTTTTGGGAAGATGGAGATGTTCATATTCGAATGCTTTGCGCTCGTTGAAGAGAAATATAATTACAAGAAGAAGAAGAAGAAGAAACAACATCAGTATGGAATTGCCTTACTCTCATGGTTATAGCAGTGATCATCATCAGTACAGGTTTAGAACACATGCACACTCAAATTCATTTTGTTCTGAAGCTATTGCTGATTGCTTGGATTTTATCAAGAGGAATTCCATTTCCATGGATGAGTATAAACCAATGCTCAACAGAA
>CAIGRK010144510.1:0-14205 GCA_903798315.1 Fraxinus greggii
AGAAATAACGAATTTTGTTTTTTAATGTGTTTTGCAAATGAGAATCCGCCTAGAATATATAGAAATGAAGGCAACCATTTGAATAGGTATGTCCCTTGAAATAAATGAACACATCTGTAGGAAGAAACTTTTAAAATGAACAGATGCTTTGATTTGATAACGGCAACATACATATTCAAAGACTTCTGAAAGTAAAATTCTCTTTCGGGGGCGTTGCCCCTGAGCCCCCAGATCCCCCTCGACCCCCGCGACCTGACCGGGTCGATCCCCATTGCGTAGCGACAAACACTAGTCGGGGCGGCAAAACATTCGCAAAACAAAAGATGAACATGCAAAATGATGAAAAATAACTAACAGGACCATCATATCGTATTGAAAGGAAATAATACCTTCCAGAAACAATGTTGTAACATGCATCGGAAATCAGTTTGAATTTTCAAAAAAAAAATTAATTATTTGATTTTAATTTACTTATATCTCATTATCTACTAAATTAAGCAATAAAAACTTGCGAAAAGCTCAGATCTTAATCTGATTACGAAAGGCACTGTGATCCTGAAGCTACCAATGTTAATCCTTGGCTACCAGATATTCACTAAGCCCTCGTTTGATAGAAATTTAAATATAGATTATAATCTAAGTCAAAATCAATAATTATTTTTAATCACGTATTTTATGTGACTTACGACTTTTCATTTACACATTTCATTAAATTTTACTAAAATCTACTAAAAATCTGATTTTAATAACTATCAAACAATGGCTAATTATTATTTTACATTGATAATTGATGGTCTTTATGTATTTTCTCTCTCAAAATAAATTAATTAAATCTTTATCTGCTACCGACTATCTTTATATAAATGATGTGAATACATAAAAACGCAAGATAAAACTAGAATATCAATCACAGTTGAACTAAGCATGGTAGTTTTTTGAAGTTGGAGCGAGGACTAAAATAATTTCTTTTATTTTTTATATGAGATTTAAATATTAAAATAGAAAAAAAAATTAAAAAGATTCGGGATGAGTTCTAGAAAAAAAAAGGGCAGAAATTGCTAAGTATAATTCTAAAACTATTTAGACCATCAAAAGTGGATGTGTTTGTAAGGCTTTTATTGAATTTATACTTTATTTTGTTTATATATTGATTGTTTTAGTAGGAACTCGATATTGATGGTTTGAAAAAGAGCAAAGAGTAGATGAAAATGATTTAAATCGAGCAAATTATGGAAGATTGGATCAAAGTGTTAAAACAGGAAAGATGGAAGGCTTGCAATGCCATTTAGAAAGGACATTATCTATACAAAAGAAAGAAGACTGACCAAATTGAAAAGAAAAAATTGGGGGTCTTCTTCGACGGAGATCACATTAAGCCCATATTTGAACTATATTATTTGAAACTCAATTTTTTCCAAACTCATTTTTTATCACATATTCTCTCGATAAAATAATTTTATACATAAATTCAAATTATTTTCTATTTTTTAATTGGCAAATTGGCGCGCAATCCCCATCCCCATCCCCATTGGACATGGTTAGCAAAACCCACACCGATTGAAATTGGCAAAAAAAGTCCATGTTCATTGGAGTGTGCATTACCCCAGCCGTCTATTTTTTCAACAAAATGTTGTGTAATAATGAATATAAACTCCATTTTAAATAAAAACAAAAAGACAAGAAAAAATAATTAATTAATTGTAATCATAGTCCCAAATTTTTCAAGAAAGTGCAAACGAATCCTAAATAAATAATTAAAAAATCAAAACTAAAAAAAAATCACTTCATCTTCCTCCTCTCTCTTCCACAACCACCATCAACACCACCATCATATCAATTAATACCTAGACTCCTTTCTTGTATTCTTCGATTCTTCCCATTCACAGCCTAAAATTTCATCCCAAAACCCAAATCCTAAAAATCAATTCACAACATCTGCACAAAACGGCAAGAAAAATGGCAATGGGTTGACATCAGAAACTAACGATGACTTGGGTTTGCAATAGATCCACATGTCCTACAAAATTGTTTCAATTTTTTAATAATCTGATTGTTTTGCTTTCATTTCTTGACTAGGTTTGTTTTCTTTGATAATGGGTTGCGTAAATGTAAAGAAAAAAATGTGTCGAAATTGTTCGGCGCCTGTGCGCAAATATTATTTATTTGGGAAGTGGGTAATGGAAGAGAATAAGGAAGAGGAAGTATTTTTTATTTTTATTATTTATTAGAGACTCGTTTGCACTTTTCTGAAAAATATAAATTCCATTTAAAAAAAGACAAGAAAAAATAATTAATTAATTGTAATCATAATCCTAATTTTTTCAAGAAAGTGCAAATGAATCCTAAATAAATAATTAAAAAATTAAGACAAAAAAATCACTTCATCTTCCTCATCTCTCTTCCACAACCACCATCAACGCCACCATCATATCAATTAATACCTAGATCCCTTTCCTGTATTCTTTGATTCTTCCCCTTCACAGCCTCAAATTTCATACCCAAAACCCGAATCCTAAAAACCATTCACAATATCTGCACAAAACGGGAAGGAAAATGGCAATGGGTTGACATCAGAAACTAACAATGATTTGGGTTTGCAATAGATCCACATGTCCTCTAAAATCAGTTCAATTTTTTAATAATCTTATTGTTTTGCTATAAAATAATTCATTTATTGACTATGTTTGCTTTCTCCGATAATGGGTTGCGTAAATGAAAAAAAAAAATATTTCAAAATTTTCTAGCCGCGGTGCGAAGATATTATTTATTTGGGACGAGAGTAATGGGAGAGAATAAGGAAGATGGAGTAATTTTCATTTTTAATTATTTATTAGAGATTCGTGTGTACTTTTTAAAAAAAAAAATTGAGACTATATTCCATTTAGTTCTTTATTTTTTTTCTTTTTTTTATTTAAGTAAGATGGCATATTCGTCATTTCACAAATTTTTATTGAGAAATTGATGGCAAAGGGTAAAACAAACTTCAAATTTCATACAAAGACCGTTTTCGCCAATTTCAATTGGTGGAGGGTTTTGTGCACCATATCTAATAGGTGGAGAAGCTTAGTACGAATCAACATTTTCTTTGAGAAATAACTATTACATCAAAAAAGGTCTCAAAAATTGGCCCATTTGGTTTCTATTTGAGTTTTCAATTTTGAATTTTGATTTTATTTTTAATTTTCTATTTTGAGGGTATATTTTAAAATTGATAAAATTGCGCTTGATTTTTCATTTTGAAAAATCATTTCTCAAAAAAAAAAAAATATATATATATATATATATATAGAAAACACATTTGGTTTGAAAATTTGGAAAATTATTGTATGACATTTTATTTCATGTAATTTGATTATTCAATAAAAAAGAACAATTTTATATTGATATATTGTCAAGTAATATACACATTTTAAAGTTGGTGAATTTTACAATATTTTTTCTCGTTACAAAAGTAAAACGAAAATAAATAATAAATTGAATTCAAATTATGGAAAATAAGAATTAATAACGTGAATTGAAAATATTTTATCTATGTTTATTTAAATATATTTTTTTTGAATTGTTATGTAAATAATTGATAATAGCTTGAACTATTCTTTTTCTACAAATTTGAATAATTTTCTTTTCAAAATTTTTACTTTTTTAAATTTTAGAATTTATCAATTTTATTTTTTAAATCTATTTTGCTTAATTCACAACTCAATTTGCGAAGCTCCATGCTTTCTTCATTTTCTCTATACTAGTTAGAGTTGAAAGTGCAACGAAATATTTTATAAGTACTGTGAAAGTAATATTTGATCATCCATTTACCCTTTTGATTTAAATAGGAGAAAAAAATGCAAGCCCAGAAAATAAATCGTAATTATTATACATGCATATAAATAGTGAAATGCATAATTAAATATGAGTATTAGAATTACAATTAAATGTATAAATGAAGATGAATGACAAATACGATACATGAATTAATATGAATGTTAATTAGTTTAGAATTAATACTAATGTTACCAAAAATCGCCAGCTGTCGATTCTCGAGTTTGACGATTGAGGATGACACAAACAAAATCTTTAGTACCTGAAACAAAGGCATTGATGTATATCCTCGTCGCCCCTCCGATGCTTAAGTTAGCGAAAGTGAAAAATATAAGCGTAAGACTATAAATTGAATGTAAAAATATAGCAAAATAATGAATTAGGACATGTATTTATAGAGGTAAGTAATACATTCTTTATAGGATTAAAATACTTGGAACATTATCTATTTAAGAGATGTAAAGACTTGAGTATTTCAATATGAGGAGTTGTAAGCTAGTTAGGATCCAATCTTATTGGATTTGGATAAGTGCGATGATGGAAGTAAAGTCCTACTAGGGTATGTCTTTTGAAATAGAGAATGGGACAAATATAAAAGTCCTAGGTGATATAGAATCGTCGCGTGCGGCAATTAAGCCTGACAAAGGAACTCGAGGAGGATACCTTGAGCAAACTCCCAAGATGACCGAAAACAACCTCGGGCATTATTTTCAGGGTTGATCAAAAAATGACCATATCATTGGCCCTCGTGCATCCATGTTCAGGACTTGAGGATGTTGCTTAGAATGCTCGAGGCTTGAAGATGAGATGCAGATTGCTCGGGTTTAGTGTTGACCGCTTCAGGTTGAGTGAAGGAAGTGTTGATAGGCCCCCAAGCACATAGATCTAAGAAAAAAGCTTCAGGTTTATAAGATCGATCCTTTTACTAATTTTTTCTTGAAAGTACAGAGTATTTGTAAGGATGCCTGCACGAGACAAGACTTTGAGATGCTTGTTCGTGGACAAGGCTTTGAGGTGCTTACACGGAGCAAGGCTCTAAAGTACTTGCATGTGGCAAAGCTTTGAGATGCTTGCTCATGGGCAAAGCTTTGAGGTGCTTGCATGGGGCAAGACTTTGAGTGCTTACTTGTGGACAAGACTTTGGGTGTTTGCTCATAGGCAAGGCTTTGAGGTTCTTGCACTGGGCAAAGCTTTAAGTGCTTGCTTGTGGGCAAACTTTGAGGTACTTGCATGGGTCAAGGCTTTAAGTGTTTGCTCGTGGGCAAGGATTTGGGTGCTTGCTTGTTAGCAAGGCTTTGAGGTGCTTGTGCTGGCCTAAGCTTTGAGTGCAAGACTTTTAATGCTTGCTTCGGGCAATGCTTTGGGTGCTTGCTCGTGGATAAGGCTTTGAAGTCTTTGCTCATAGGCAGGGCTTCGAATGCTTTCTCGTGGGTAAGGCTTTGAGATACTTGCACGGACAAGGCTTCGAGCTTTGGGTGCTTGCTCATGAGCAAGGTTCTGAGGTGCTTGAGGTACTTTCATGAGCATAGTTTTGAGTGCCTTCTCGTTGTCAAGGTTTAGAGTGCTTGCTTGTGGGCAAGGCTTCAAATGCTTGCTCGTGGGAAAGGCTTTGGGTGGTTGCTCGTGTGCAAGGCGGGGCAAGGTTTTGAGGTCCTGCTCATTAAGACTTTGAGGTACTTATACGGGGCAAGGTTTTGAGTACTTGCTCATGAGAAAGGCTTCAAGTGCTTGCTCGTGGGTAAGACTTTGAGGTGCTTACACTAGGCAAGGCTTTGATAATGAGAATATAACGAGCTAGGGCTCGCCTTCAATAATGAGAAAACAAGTAGCTAACTGCTAGGGCTCGCTTTCGATAAGAAAACAACGAGCAAGGGTTCGCCTTCAATAATATGAAAACCATGAGCTAAGGTTCGCCTTCAATAAGAAAACAAGGAGCAAGGGCCCGTCTTCATTAATATGAAAACCACGAGCTAAGGCTCACCTTCAATAAGAAGACCATAAGCTAAGTCTCGCCTTCAATTAGAAAACAATGAGCTAAGGCTCGTCTTCAATTAGAAAACCATGAGTTAGGGCTCGCCTTCAATAATGGGAATGCTGGTAAAAAATGGCTCTGAATAAGAGAAATTCAAGTGGGCATTTTGCCAAATACATGGTGAGTGCTGTGAAAATTATTTTTTGGCATATGATGCGCAAATTCGGCATATGTTCACAAAAACCTGATTCCATCCTTTGAGTAATTTGAATGTGTGTATCCCAAAAAATTAGAATCAGCAGTTCGAAATAAATTTGAACTCCAAAGACAGCTAGTGTCATAAGAAAGTCATACTCCAAATCATGCCATGGAATTAAGTATGCAGAATATAGGTGCTCACATAAAAGGGACCAATGGATACTCGCTGCAAAACCATTCTTGCAAGAGAATAGGAGTTACTTCTAGAAACCATCCTTGGAGTTGATACCTTGCTTTGACATGGATAATAAAAATTAATGGTCGAGCAAATAGGAGCATCCGGAATGTCAAGTGGTAGTTAATTACTCCATGAACAATAAATTTAGAATGGGAAATAGAAGTGACCCAATAAATAATCCATGCATGTGCCAAAAAAGGACCAAAGGAAAATAAATCCCAAGCCCGAGTTCGGTTAAACAATAATTCCAATCTTTTGAACCCATTTTATGTATAAGGCCCAAGTATGTAAAGAAAATCCATGAAACTCCTGACTGACCTGTCTCAACAAATAGATGGAAAGTAGCACACCATCCAACCAAAAGTCTAAACACTAGAGTTGTAGAGAAAAATGACAAATAACTTTCACAATTAATACTTGACATTAACATACCTCTTGTAGTGATTATTGGACAAAACCCATGAGCAAGTTAAAGGAACCACTCAAAAGAGTAAATTAACTTCACATTAGTTTCCACAACAGTTTTGAATGACTGAAAATATTTTAGCGATAGTTACTGGAGGCCAGAATATGTTGATATTATCCAACTGGACACTCGAATACCGCATAAACTGATCTTTGATACCTCCGATGTGTAAAGTTTTATGCTGGAAATTATGTAAAAGCGTACCTGAATAATGAACATTGGTCCTGTATTTATAGATGCTGGTGATGGAGTCCAAAGGATTCAACCACCTATAATCCTTATCCCTATCATGTAAGGTATTTGTGTTATATTGAAAGTACGTGTGAGTTTGAATCAAACTGTAATAGGTAAATAGTCTGCATGAGGGTAAAAGTGATGGGAAGTAATAATCAAAGTAGAATTTATGTTTTCAAAAAGTGATGGATAAGGACAAGGAAATCGTTCTGACAGAATATGGCTCGACCTCGATATGTATCCCGCGCTTAGATCTTGTCCATTGAGGGGATGATGAGCTCGGGCTAATCAATAATTGTACATATCACATGCCCCCGTTCATCCAAATTGCAACTAGCAGTTACGTGCTCGAGCTGCGAGGTGAGATGCAAGGAGGTGCAACAGCCTAAGATTGAGCTCCATTCCTGGTTATGTGTAACAACTAGGTGTTGGACACGTGTTGGACGCGTGTAGGACAGAGAACGGGCAATCTTGCATGAATCTAAGGGTCAGGATTACACAACTTTTAATCACAAATTGCCAGAAATCTACTTATACTAGTCTCGTTTTATGCAGCTTTTCACAGAGCTTGGGTGTCTCCTTTGGATATTGAGGGTGGGGGTGCTAAAAGGTGCATAGGCCATGTTGATCTAGAAAATTCCTAAAGCTACGGCCTGGGTCAGATCTTGCTTCCCAATTATCTAATCCCTACAAAATCCCAATCCCCAACCATCCCTAGATCTTGAAAACTCATCTCTAATTTAGCCCTTATTTGAGCCCCATTTTTTCCATAAAAATATATTCTAAAACAGTGATTTGACATCATTTCAATTATAAATTTTTTAATAAAATAAAATTACAAAATGTATTTTTTGAAAAAAAAAAATGAGGCTCAAACAAGCCCTTAATATTTTCTCAAACACAAAAACCAAAACCATTCAAACTATAAAGAGATCAGAATTTTGGATGTTTTTCAATATGGGAAAGTAAAACATACTCTAGAAAAAACGGTTTGAGAAATTCTAGAGGGGAATTGGAATTCCAGTTGTACTGAACAAGCATATGATTGTTGTTGGTGGGGGAGGAAAACTGAATGGAAATTAAGGAGAGGATTGACGCGTGAAAGTAACACGGGAATTGGAACGGAATTGAGGATGACGAGATTTTTGTGTTTGCCCTTTTTTTTTTCAGAGAATTACTATTCTGAATCTTGAGATTCTCTTCAAAAGTTTTCGACAATCTTCTTCCTTTCTCTCAATAATATTTCGATCGGCTTTTTCTCATGTGTTTTCCTCGTAGTTAGCCGTAACCGCTTCCCGCAGATGGCGTCAATGATGTTACCAAAAATCGTCGCATGTCGATTCTCGAGCTCGACGATTGAGGATGATCACGAACGAAATCTTCGATACTTGAAACAAAGGCGTCGATGTATATCCTCGTCGCTCCTCCGATGTTTAAGTTAGCGAAAGGGGAAAATATAAGCATAAGACTATAAGTTGAATATAAAATATAGTTGAAAAATGAAGTAGGACCTTTATTTATAGAGGTAAGTAGCACATTCTTTATAGGATGATGATACTTGAAATCTTATCTATAAAATATAGTATCCAAAAAATGATTATCATTTGATGTGATATTTAATATATTAAAGATAAATACAAAATTTTGTGTTTATATTGTTTTACTAGTAATGAGATCCATTGATTAACGTCAATGTGGTTTGTTTTTTCTCATTTTTTGTTTGTTTGTTCGTGTGGTTTTGATTATTTGAAGAAGAAAAAATGGAGATGCAAAGATGTCCGGGGGAACACTAAAGAAGAGTAATAGCACCAAGTATTAAGAAATCTTGGGAGTTTTGAAGAATGCTTCACAGGATGATCTCAAGAAATCTGCTATAAATGAACCACCCCGATAAAGGCAGCGACCACGAAAAAGTAATTTCTTTCAATTTTCTTTGAACTTAATATATTTGATTCGTGAATCGTTCGGAGGTTTGGTTATTGTCATTATTGTTCTATGAATTCTTTCCTGTTTCTGAATTTAGCTGCTTTGGAGAGTATGATTTGATGGTTAAATTCATTCATGGCTGTGTATATATAATGTAATAGAATCGCAATCAAATGTATGGATGATAATAATAATATATAAATAAGTATCCAAATGGAGGCTTAAAAATTTAAGCAATAATATACAAATTTGAATTTAATCAATTTCAACGATCCATCCCCTCTTGTCTTGAATACTGCCTCTTTGGATCCCCATCAGTCTTGAATACAGTTGAAAACACACAAGTTGATTGCTCATCTTATATTCAATCCTGTAAAATAAGAACTAGCTCTTGGTGAAATTGTATTACTACTTTTCCTACAGAAATGAAAGAAAAATCCACAGTGTGTTTTATCTTCCAAAAAAACCAGTAGATACTATAGATCATATGGGACTTTTTGTGTCCAACAAAATTTAGTAAGAAAAAGGCTGTTGTTTATTTACCTGTTACCCTTGTATGTGATATTTCCTACTGGAGCAACACCAACAGCAGTTCCTGTGCAGAAAACTTCGTCAGCATCAAGTAATTCTTCGACTGGAATAGGACGTTCTTCAACCTGGCACAGTTGGGGAATATTTCTTGAGCTTTAATTTAGGAAGATAAATAGAAATTTCGAATACACAAAGGATAGCAGTAATGATGCAGTAAAAATTCCCTCCGATTCGCTCATCGAAACTTAATCCATGAATCGATTCAATGTCAATATTGAATTTGTACATAAACGTAACAGAATCTTCACAAAATTTATCAAAATCAGATTACCTGGTAACCAAGATCAGGTGCAATTTCTATGATGCTATTACGTGTGATTCCTTTGAGAATAGTTCCATTGGTCGCCGGCGTAGAAAGAACATTTCCCTGTATAAGTGGATGAATTATATGATTTCTGGTAAAATTCTGAAAATCTGAGTAAGACCACCAAGTAATTCAAGAAACAGCTACCTCGAAGAAATATATCATATTAGTTTGGTTTTTCAAATGTGATTAGTTGAATACCTTCAAAATGAAGACATTACAAGAAGAGACCTCTTCAATATATCTCTTATTCACCGAATCAAGGTATAAGACATCAGAGAACCCTCTGTTCCTTGCTTTGCTTAATGATTTCAAAACCTACAAAACTCATTGAATAGACCAGAGACCACGCATCAAATAGGTGAAAGGGAAACTATGAGGTTACGATGATTATGCAGCATATATTTTACCGGAGCATAATTCGTAATGCTTTTGACACCTCCAGCCCCGCCTCGTGCTGAACGATGAAATTCATCCTCAACATATAGGTTCAGGGGTGCTGTACCTTCCTGTTGGGAAATATTAAAAGATGATTACTCAAATGAAAAATAAAAAAATAAAATAAAAAGAAGGGCATAACAAAGTGAAAGGAAAAAGCGAGAATTGACCTTAAAATAGTTCCCAACTGGGGATGCAAACACGAGGAATGTGTACTCAGAAGCAGGGGCCAAACCCAGTATAGGTCCACTTCCAAAGAGTATAGGCCGAACATAAAGAGACCCTTTACCTGGAGGAGGAATCTGTCCTAATTCAACAGACAACATATATATATATATATGAGAAAAATCTTCTCAAAGCATAGAGCCCAAAATGCTTATAAAATAGAATTACCCAGCGCCTGTTGGCGAGTACAGTCTGCTTTACAGCATCAACAAATAGTTGAGTTGAAGGGGAAGGCATACACATTCTTTCAGCACCAATCTGCATTCGAATCGCATTCTGCTGCGGACGGAATAAAAAGAGGCGCTCATCTTCCCTTCGATATGCTTTTGTACCTTCAAACAGTCCCTGTCACAGTTGAAGACGAGCATTACACGAGATAAATGTTTGTATAATCGAGTTAATTCTTACTACCTGACCATAATTCAAGACACCAGCAGAAGGGCTCAATTCGATGTTCCCATATGGACTAAGCTGCCCTTGTTTGAACTCGTCGTCTCTGCCGCACTTGATAACATACATATAATCAGTTGGCATTAGACCGAAACCAAGATTATTCCAATCAATATTATCGGCATATTCCTCATCTCTGTCACTGCATAATAAGAAGAAGATGACTCATTGAATTTAAAGGAACGAAGATATTGTACATGCCCTTTTTTCATTCCCATTCATAAAACAAAAAAGTTACCTGTTACGAGAAGATGCAGCCTGAGTCTCCAAATACGTAACTCCAATCTGCAAGGAAGGAAAATTATTTTGGTCCTATGACAGATTGCCATAGTTGATATAATATACCATCTTCAAAAATTTGATCATCTATAACTTCAGTCAAATCTAATTTACTCTTATCTAGCATATCAAATATGAATTAGTGTGTTGAGATCTAGGTTATAGGCATCCTATCTACGGTTTGTATCCGAGCTCCTCCTCATTTAGTACTTCGACAGCGAAGTAGAGAAAACTACTGGTAAACTTGTTCAAATTGATGCAAACTGGTTATGCGAGGTAATTATGCGAAAATCTGAGTTCAAATCGATCCAAGTGCTCGAGAAAGAAGAAGAATGCATGCGGCCGACTTATAAATGTTGGTAGTACCTTGGATATATAAGAAGGTAGAGAGGAAGATCGAGCTAAACTTGCAAGAGATATGCTCTTTCGCATCATGCTGCTGCCAAATTATTTCACTTAAAAAGTTTAGAAAATTAGATGAATATGTAAGTGCCAATGGAAGAGGAACTCGTTGTAATATGCTATTCTACCTCATTTGGACTTGTACAATGAAAAGTGTTTTCCAGATGTTTATGCTCATGTTTGAGAAATTATAAAATAATTTTTTTGTCAAATTTAACAATTAATTTTAATTACTTATTTCATAGGTTCCTCTACTTTTTAACGATATATTTTTATCAATTTTTATCAAAATAGGTCAAAAATCTTGTTTTAATCTCCACTAAACAAAGGCTATATTTTATTTTATATCGACAAATTCTCATTATATATTATATAAAGTCATTCTAACGGATAAGATCAAAATTACAAATCGAAGGTAGGGAAAAATGGATTTAGAAGATATTTGTGGAGTTATAAAATATTATTTTGAACGGATAAGAATGATTTGCTCGTGCCCATCTCCTAATGTTCAACATTCCCAAAATTGAAATTTGGGTACGTTGGCACAATACAGTGGTCTATTCTTTCATTTGGGGTTTCTTTTTCTTTACTAGAGAATCATTGAATAAGACAAATTTTCCTATTAAAATAATTTATATTAGTCGTAAAAGTGCCAGAATATGACGCGCCATTTAAAGAAAATGATGGAAATTCAAAATTGGAATCAAAATGGAGATATTTTCTTAATAAAAGTGAGTTTATCCTACTCGCTGAATGTTATTAATGTGAATATCACATAAAGGAATCAATATCACAAGGAAGCAAGCAGAATTTGTTACTTCACGTGGGATGCATTGGTTTACTGTTTTCATATTATTTTCAATTTCAGTTTTATAAAATATTCAAAATTTGTTCGATTTTAAATTTTTAAAAATGCATTTTTTAGACAAGATTAAATTTATAATATAAAACTCGAAAAGTATTTTTGACGTTTCGAATATTTTCAATGAAAACACCCTCAAAACATGGGAAATAAAAGTAATCTAATTCCTCATTCTTTGATTTCGGAGATTATACAAATTCATGGATGATTCTAGTGAAACTCTCATGGAACTCTCCATATTGAAATTCTATTTACAACTACGGTCAACCCTGAACTCTTAACTCTCCACATGTTATTTCTATAATTATGTTAGTTTGATATCCTTCGAATAATATTTTGTGAACCACGTTATGAACTAATATTCAATTATTCGTGTGTTTTAATTTGTAACGGTAATATAAAGTTCCATGATCATATATGATGTCACAAATTGTATATTTGATGATTCAAGTATAGTGAGACACATTTTGTGACATGATCAAAATATATCGTTCTCAATCGATACATAAAATTGGATGCTTTATGGTGATAAGATTGAATTATTCTTATTAAGATTTGTCTAGATCTTGGGAATAAGAATAATGATGTATTTTGTATACATTGAATGTGATCGTGTAGATGACTCATAAGTAACTCCTAGGAATGAGAGGCTCGATAATCGAACGAATAACCTAAATGCTGAGCAAGTAACGTACCTTTAATTACTAGTTCAAATTCTTTGAGGTACTAATGAGTGAAATCGTAATTAGAAGATTGATCTTTGTGCTTTTGGAAGTCGGATTGAAATAGTTAGAGATCATATACTTGCATCTGTAAATTTAATCATTACGATAAGATGATCATCATTCCGAGGCATTTTCTATAAGCATTTGAACATGAACTCAGTAGTTCGACAATAGGATAGAGAATGCAATTCGACTTTTTGGTAGAATAATTAAGGTTAATAGATGTATCTTAATTGGTCAAGGGTTAACCCAATTAAAAACATCTATTGGAGCTTGGATCTTGTGAGTCTAGCTAGGTCTCTCTTTTCTCTAATACTAGTGGGGTAAACTTGCTTCGCACGTTAGTTGGATAATATTATAAATAAGTGTGTAAATTTTAGAGAGATTCATTTGTAATGTAAATGTGGAAAGTAGTTACTTGTCGTCTATGCATGAGTATTTGAGGACTGCGATTAGTTTGGAAGTTTGGAGATCATATATTATTTCATAATTTATTTATTTGTTTATTGTTGTTATTTCGAAACGGCATCGACGTGTCGGTGGCAGGTCGAGGGGCAGCGCCCCTCATGGGGGTTCGGGGGCAACGCCCCCGGCGGGGATCGACCTATATGGAATGAAGTTGTATTTTTTAGTGGGGATGACCTATTTTTTTTTTATCCTGAATTCAAACATAAGAATAAAAATTGTAAAGATTAATATCTAATAAACTCTACAATGTTTTCTAGTATTAATATTAATAGAATGAAATGTTCATTTTTTTGTCAAAAAAATAAGAAATAATTTCAAAAATATGAAAGTATTTTTTTTCAAGGAAAAAAAAATTCGGGCGCGGAGACACTAGCAACCGTGTCTAGTGGTGGCAAAAAGCTCGAAAAACTCGGGCGGCTCGAGTTCGGCTCGGAAAAAGCCCGAGCCGGGCCCAGCTCGGGCTCGGTGCAACCGAGCGCAGTCTCGGGCCGAGCCTTTTTTTTTGGCCGTGCTCCGCTCAGCTCGGGCCAAAAAAAAAAGCTCGGCAAAAAAACTCGAGCCGAGCCCGAGCTTTTTTTTCGGGTTCTGCTCGACTCGTGACATAGCTAAAGACT
>CAIGRK010144533.1:0-10344 GCA_903798315.1 Fraxinus greggii
ATCTTGGGAAATAGATGCTCATTTTAAACCTCAAGCACATACGGTGAGGGGGCGAATCTGTTTCAATGAAACTGTGAGTAACACAGGTCTCGGGTTAAAAGTTTACTGTTTAATTTATTTTTTGCAAGTTTAGCTTGTTTTTCAATTGCGAGATTATTAAATCTGTTCTGTATACTGTTTTGTATAATTGAATTTGAACTACATATACAATGTTTAATATGTAAATACGGTATCTAGTACTGCAACACGTATCTTACACTTGTGAATAGTGGCTTCCAATGTTCACAATGTACAAAGTGTGCCACACCAGTGAAACTTTAACTCCTACATTTCTACATTTTCATTTGTACCTTTACATGTGTACTTATTATCGCACATTTCTTTACTTTTTCTTGTGTATGAACATTCTACAACTACATCCATTAGGATTCGTTTTCTAATATGCTTCTGTTATTTCTACTTGAAATTTGGTCTGTTTTGTTGTTTACACGAATATGTTATTTATTTAACTGTATTTATAATTTGTAATTTAGACTAATTCTACAAATTTTATTTCATTTAGTTGGAGTTTTTAAAGAAATTTTCATTTTTATTACTGACAATTACTAAGTATAATAAAAGTCCATATTCGAACTTCATTTAATTCTATTCATCTTCGTTCGGAGGCAATCATACTTCTGGCTGAAAAAAATCCCAGCAAGTGCCCATTTTAATAGTTTAAAGTTTTACAATTACGTCTTCGTTCCTTATAGATTTCTACTCTTAATTTTTCTTGCCAATCCAACCAAGCTTTTCTTGTGTATATATAGAGAATACTTTGTCCTACCTCGAATCTTTGGTGCTTCTTTTCATGCATCTACGTTTGGCTATCAAACTCTACCATTTTCTCGGTCATTGACCCTGTTTGAGCAGAATTATCCATTATTCTGTAGGTACCTTTAAGAAATCGAATATTAACAGTGTTACTTGAGCCTTTTCCAAAGTTTTCATCGCTAAATTTATAAAGAAGTCTTGTGAAAACTTACCATATTTTAAACGAGCGATCAAATATCTTCACAAAGCGGCTAACCTTTGTTTGTGCCTACAAAATGAACATTGTGGCACACAAACCAATGTTAACTATTCTGTCAAGATATTTAGATAGTGTTTGGCCCCCATTTTTTTAAAAGAAGTTGTTTTGGAATAATGATTGATGAGAGAATGTGTGGTGAAATAGTGAAGTTTTATATTTGTGTATAACATTATTTTATTTGGAGAATGTGTGGTTGAAAATGAGTACTGTAAAAAAATGAATGAAAAAAATGAGAAAGAAGTGGACTCAAACATATAGTTAGTTGTTCTTTTAAACTATGTTACATTTTCGAGAGACTTCTTTATAAATTGGTGCTGATTACTTTGGGAGAGGCTCAAACTCATGATTGTACACTAAGATGTAATACCCTAACTAATATTTCCTATCAATAAATGCTTACTCTGGCACTAGCTCGCTCAAACTCCCATCATCTTTTCGGCTCAGTTAAGCTTTAGTCTTCTTTGGGTTCTCAATCCTATTTCCAATATCATCTTCTTGATTTGCTTTTAGATATCCATTGAAAGGAGGAAATCAACAGAGAGTTCTTTCCAAAAAATGAAATGAATATTTCTTCTTCTCAAGACAGTCTTGTCATTTCATCTCTGGTATTTCTTCCCTTTCAACTTCAACTTACTTAATAGCTTCTGATGAGAACACTATTTCTTCATATTTTCTTTGAATTTTTCCCAAATACACAGTTTGTTGGTTATCATCTTACTTGATCCTTAATGATCCAACAATAATACCGTTGCTGCATCTATTTGCAATGGTTCTTTGTACTGATTCTGTTTAGATTTGCCTTTGGGTAAACTTCTAGCCCTCTACCTTACCACCAATATTTATAATTTTTTTCTCTCTTGTTACATAGTATCTATTTACATCCGACTTAAAAACCGAAATCCTGTTACTTTGTTTTTATGGACAAAACAAATTTTCGAGGAATTTGGCAATGCAAGAACTATTAAAAATGGTAATTCGAGATATTTTCTATATAAGTTTTTAATTAGAGCTCTATTTAATGAAGCTGCTTGGATCGTTGAAGATGGAGCAACTTATAGAGAGGTACTATTCAAATTCAGTTCCTCCTATTGTGTAATTTCTGATCGATTTATTATAAATCAGTATAAAACGATCTATGCCTGTCACCTTTTATTCTTTGCTTTGCTGTCAAGCGATCATTCTGCGTTAATTCTTTTATAACGAAACTCATAAGGTTCTGAGGTTTTTAGAGAACCTTCCGGGGTCGATTCAACGCTTGTCAATGGAGAAAAAAATGAGGTCTTCACTTTGTGTACTCAGCAGTCCGGGTTGTTATAGCATTCCTTATAGAGAATTGTAAAAATACTATATTTATCAAGTTGATGAAGAAAATGAATTTTTTTATGTGAAATGTAGCACTGGTTTTTGATAAAATGTCAATATAAGAATGTGAACGTTTCGTGCTTTCTTTTTTTATTTTATGTGATCGACTACAGATAGCGTTATCCTAATTCTTATCTAGTCGGCTCATTTCTATCTAGGATGCCAAAGTTAGTTCTTCTCCAAATGGTGTCTTTCTAGCTCAAATCTTGACATCAGGATTTATTCTGTTTTCAAGGGTAAAACGTAGTGTCTTAATTTGTTCCTCATAGTGTTTCTTCGTTTGGCAATATACCCTCTTTGCCATGATGCCTCGAAACATTTAGCAACATTTGCTGAACTTTGATATAACTAATTCTTATTACAAAATTATATTTATATATATACACTATTACATAGTCAACTGTATCGTGTCACGTGCCTTGCACGTGCATCTTACTAGTAGTAAGAAAAGAGTGTAGTTGAGAAAATAGTAAAAATGGTTTATGGAAGCACAAAACTTATGATTCTAGATTCTCAAAGCAAACAAATTTATAATAGACTTGGGAATAAAAATATAAAAAATAAATTAGACAAAACCAAACTGAACAAAGTTCATCTACAAAACATTTCAAGAACTAGAACTCATCGAGGCCATTGTCTACGCAACTCTGTTTAGGTACTCTCAAACACCGTTTCTCCAAAGTTTTATAGAAAACTGATAAACTGTGGTAATATCAATCCATCGGACAATTAATTGTTACATTTCAATGAAATATCCGAATCCTATACAATCTTCGTTTTAAATGGAAAATGGAAACTATAGTGCAGATCTAAGAAACAAATGACATACATAAAATAGCGAGTGGTTATTAAAATGTGATGATATGTTTCCTCGCTTAACTAGTATCAATCAATCAATCAAAAACAAGACGAGTAGGGCTTCGCGCGATGGAGGAATTGAAGGAGGAGATCCTTCCAGCTCAATGACTTGATATCTATCATCAACATTGTCCCACATCGACTTTGCACTCAAGTGTTTACTTGTTTATATGTTATGTTCAACCAATGATGAAGGGGTAGTTGGGTAAGGCGTTGGCCACGGTTCCACAGTCCACGTACAAAAAGAATCGGAATAAATCCACAAAATAAGAAAAATGACGACTTAACCGGCTACCTTTTGAGCAAATAAGAAAGAAATTGACTTGAAGGTCAACCATCATAAGAATTACCTTTTCAAATCAAATAATCACAAATCCTTCCACTACGGGGTTTTATTTTTAAATAAAAAGTATGGTTTTGGCAAAATTACTCACCAAACAATTACCAAATTTAACACCATAGAAACCGCACACTGCTTAATTTTTATTCTTGATACACAGAGACAAGCAAGCTATTGTAGCTTACAGCTATTAATATGAATATAATGTATGGAATCTGACTAATTTATACGAGTTTGAGCTCACTTGAAGCATATAATTTAGTTAGGAATTTCGTACTGGATTATTAGATATTACATGGTGTATTTAATTTAGATTTTCATATACTTTTATAGACTTTTTGTAAGTGATGGACTTTTATGAGGTTCGTGAACTTCACTTTTATAGTTTACTAGTCTTGAGCACGTGCGATGCATGTGCGTTATATGTTATTTTGTATTTAATACAGTTCAACATAGAAGTATTGCACATACCGATCCTTGCTTATCCAATAATTTAGACATTTCCTTAATAACTCATTCAATCTATCCCATGCCTCATGGTAGCTTTCCATCAAATTGATGGAAGATTCCCAATTTCATTTTTGCTACTTCTGCAGATGAGAAATATTTGTTGCAAAATTTCCTTACCAAATTATGAATAAAATGACAATTCCTAAGAAATCTCGAAATATGAGCATTCGGGTTTATATGTGCTTTCTCGTAGAATGGTAGGTTATGAATAAATTGACCAAATCGGTTTTTATCTAAAAGTTATTTTGTCTAAACCCTGGATATATAATGCTAGAGCGTTCAAACACTACTACAAGAGTAAAAACCTGCGAAACAAGTAAATTTCTCTTATCTAGTTCCATCGGTTCACACTGCTAAACCTGAGGTGCTGCTATCCTAATGGCTTCTACCGTAATGGATAATCTTACTAGATCATCTACTATTTGAAATTTCTGCTTTTGTTTGCCTTCATAATTTTTCGAAATTTTTTTTCTCATTTTTCTCATTTTTTATAATTTTATAATTTATTTTTCAACATTTTTAGTTTTTAGAATTTTATTTTTCTAAAATTTAAGAATTATTCTCGTAGAAATTTATATTTTAATAAAATTTTATTTAAACGTTTATTTCTCATGTTTTGAGTATTTTCAACATTTTTACTGAAAACACTTAAAAAATAAAAAAAAAATGGTTTTGAATTTTATGTTATAAGTTTAACTTTGTTTTCGAAAATACATTTTCAGAAAATACAGATCAAACAATTTTTTGGATGTTCTACAAAAATTGAAAATTAAAAACAACTTAAAGCCGTAAATCAAACACACGCAAAGTTCATTTTCAGTATTGAGAAATTGGGAGTTACATTGGCGTATCTCTATGTAAGTATTTCAATAATTCTATATAGGACCCTGTTTTGGTACATATTAAAATAAGATTTTTAGTAAATTTTGATAAAAGCTGATAAAATGTATGATCGAAAATTTATAGGTCTCATAAAATGTGTGGTTAACGTAGATGTGTCACAATGCCATAATACTTCACACCGCACGTTCCGCTCCTCATATCCCCCCGACCCATTTTATCGTCTGGATGGAAACATGTTCCTCACCTCGAACTGTCTTAAATTTAGAGGGTGTTTGGTAGAGATTAAAATTAGAATTTTAGTAGATTATGATAGAAATATTTGAAATGTGTGGTTGAAAAGTTGTGGGACTCATGAAAGATGTGGTTAATATTGATTGTTTGACTTTGATTTGGATTAAAATCTGATTTTAATACGAACCAAACAGGGGCTTAAATTTTTTATTTTGTTCGAATTTTGTTGACTTTATAATTTAAAATATATTTAAAACGTTGACAAATGAGTAATGACGAAATTTTTTTAATCTACACTCCATCTCTTGACGAAACAGGACAGAGAGGCCGTCTCGATGGCATTCCTAAGATGTGCACACACACATACACACACACACATATAAATAAATGTAAAATCTATCTTTAAAAAGCCGGCTTAAATTGGGGATAATTGTTGTACTCGTATAATCCCATTTGAAGAGAAAGGTTGTGTCGAGCTTAGGTCTTGGTTCTCTAAACTCGTAAAAGCCTTGTTTATTTTTGGAAAATTAAACGAAAAAATATTAAAAACTCAATCTCACATGCTAGACATCTACTCCTCCTAAACCTTTTCATCTATTGTTGCATGAACATCGCCTCTATTTAGAGGTTTGTGAGAAGAGTAGGGCTGGACAATGACAATGTTGAGGTAGCTGGGGTCGAACGTAAGGGTTGACAAGAAAAAGTGCGGGCATTACAAGGAGTATTGGCGGTGGAGTGACAATATTGTCAAGCATAAAATTACATTATTGTCCGCGAAATATTTATAAAATTTTCCAAATAACAATTTTATGGGAATTTACTAGATCATGTAAATATCCCGTAATCTAGTTAAAATTTTGAAAAATGTATTATAATTTCGAGTGTGTAAAGCAAGAGGCCAAGAGTCTAGAACCATTAGATCACTGATTCACTACCACTGTTCATTTGGAAATCCAAAAAAAAAAAATTTGCATTTCATCTGGGTGGATGAATTACATTCTCTATAGTTTTTTGAGATTTAAATTTCACTAATGGTTACTATTGTTTATGCAAAACTTCAAGTTGACATTAGTTTTAGATTGCTTAGATCTCTCTCAATCCTTTTGTCCTCCCTAAAAATTCCAAAAATTATATTTCTTTGACGATGATTTATGATTCTATTGAACCAAGAGAAAAATCACAACCATATCGATCAATGGAGTTCTGAGAGGGGCTCGTTCTCCACATGAGTATATGGGAATATCAATTAAGATAGATCTCATTGACATTTGAGACCGGTAACACATTTAGGAGGTTGGCCTGGACTATAAGCCATGCATGCCCCCAACTAAATTACATTTTAAACTTATAATTTTTTTTTTTACATGGATTAATTCAGTCTAAAAGACTTTTTAATTTAGTCTTGGATCCGTCCCTACCTGGACTTCAACTTTGGGATGATTAGTGGATTTGAACAAATGGGCAAGAACCTTACATTTTACCTGATTTGGCCCATGTTTGATCAACTGATTTGTGGTGGGGTTAGCGGGTTTAAAATGATTTTCGAAATGCCATTTCAAAACGAAACTAAAAAAGGCGATTTAGTTAAGTTGCGTTTTAAATCTAACAATTGTTACATTTAATAGCCACACCATTGCCTTGACCAACGTAAGTATCCACTCTAAAGGTCCATCTTAACATGTTAACATCATTAAGAAGGGTTGTCAAGGCCGTTATATGATGTTGGTTATCTCTTTGATAAGTATTCGTGATGGAATTTATTCCTTAACATGACCCTCAAGGCGGTGAATCATTTGACCAAATTAATCTTAATATTCGTATGCTCGTTTAAGTCTTAAAATATCAAATTGCTCGTTTGAATTTAACGAACTCTAATGTCATATTAAGTTTTAAAGTTCCATCTTAAAATATCAATGTTATTAAAATGAGTAATCCAAACACTTACATGTTTATTATAATCTTGATAAGTTTTAGGTGTGGGATTTATCCTTTAATAATAAGGTACCGGAGTGACCAAAATAAATCGAAGATTATAGATTTAATTGAGACAAATAAAAGTTAGACGATTCAATTGACCTTTTAATGAAAGTGAGGGACCAAAATGTAATTAATCCATTCCTTTTGGTTCTTTTTACTGATTTAGAAGTTCAACCAATTAAAAAAAATAAAATACAGAAGAGGTCTAATTTCCAAACCAAGACAACTAAAGCCAGAATCAGCTTAAGTTATGGGTTACCTAGAAAAAAAGAAAAAGAAAAAACGATTACATGTAACAAGTTAAATTGCTTCTTCACACATTGCATTGTACATAGAGCTGGAAGTACCGTTATGTTCGACTGGCCCGGGCACTCAAAGACTTCACATCAATACGTTACACGAGTTCTTTATTTGTGTTTTCCTCGACGTCGTGAACTCTATCCAACGACTCTTCAAATGATCGTAATGCAACCTTATAATGGTCTAGAGAGATCACCCCCTCCTGCACAACTTGCAATGCACTTCTGTACAACTGGTTGAAGCATTGCACCCGTTCACTAGCATCTGTAGTACTCGACCCATGATTTGGTATAAATAAACGCTTATAATCCTTTTTCCACCGTGATAATATGTACTTTGATGGTATCTCCTCTATACCGTTGAAGTTGAGTACACTTAATGCATGTCGGCATAAGTAACCGTAGAAGTTGAAGCAGCTGCAGATGCAACGAACTTCTGCTGCCACTCGATTGTACAAAACTTCAAAATCCCTAACTTCTCTCCGGTTTCCTTCACTGAGAACCCTTTCCTTCACTAGAAAAATTATAACCGGTCCATCAATATGTATCTGTGTAGTACTGAAACAAGAATACATTTCCTCAACCTCCAACTGAAATTTTTTGAATATTTCTGGAGTATATACCTTGGACACCTGCAACTCAAATGCACATCTTGTTTTCAGTTCGGGACTTGAGCACCTTGAATCTGAATCTGCAGTGGCTTCTTCCTTGTGTTTTTTCTGCAACGCTAATTCATACTTGTCGAGAAATTCTTTCAACGGAGTTTGCTTGTGCACGTACTTATCGAAAAATGCATTTAAGGTCTCACCAGGTCTTGCAGTTGCCATTCCGAAAAAAACAGTGTCCTTTACATAAACCGGAGCCCACAGAGCTCGATCCTCGTATAATGACCTAAGCCACTCGTTATCACCAACTCCAAAATGCTGGATCATAAATCCCCATGCTGCATCAAAGTCAAAAGGCTTCAGAGCCTCGTAAACTCCTTTAAGCAATGCCTTTCTTATAGCATCGTAGTTTCGCAGTCCACCCAATTTCTCGGGAACTTTTCTCATAATGTGTGACAAACCAAATCGATGGTGAGACTTTGGAAACACATCGGCCACCACACTCTGCAAAACCTTGCATCTGTCTGTGATAATGGTTTGTGGGGAATGTCCGGAAGTGCATGTAAACCATGCTTTGAATAGCCAAATGTACGAGTCCACTGTCTCACCTGCAAGCATGCCACAACCAAGTAACACGGATTGACCATGGTGATTTATGCCAACAAATGACACAAGGGGGATCTCGTATTTGTTTGACAAACAAGTATTGTCCAAAAACAAAACATCACTGAAGTAACCACTTATGGCCCTAGACCTAGCATCCATCCAGAAAACATTCCTCAAACGCCCTTCATCATTGAGATCCATCAAGTAAAAAAAATTTGGGTTCGTCAACTGCATTCGACAAAAGTAATTATAAATTGCTTGTGTGTCACCTTTTCTTAAATTCAAGTGATCGGAACGATCACATGAAGATCTGACCTTCGTTTGGACTAAATTTGAGGTCTCATAACCTCCTGCATCAATCACTAGGGCCCGGTACAGTTTCACTGGTTGCATGTCTGATTCAGAGTTCGTTTGTATTTTCCTCTTGGTTCTGGCCACTATCATTTTACTCGTCTTGAAGCCTTTTGCACCTAACAAATGGTTGTGCTCAAGAGTAACTTCAAGTATCCGCCACCTTTTAGAATCCAATAACCTCATCCTTATCATTGCAGGACAACCAGTTCTCGTTTCCTTCCGCAAATGGTTTACATCTTTAACTCTTTTAAAACCCTGGCTACTGCAACAAAGTACAGCACCATATTTCTCTCTGCTATTTCTTTTAAACCACGAGTTTTTTACTCTCACACTAAATCCAATCTCTCTGGCATAACAATTATAATAATTGTAAGCATCGTCGTAGGACTCAAACTCCATTCCTATAGCAGGCGCAACGAATTCTTTCCTTCCTTCATGTTTGTTTCCATCATGAATTCCATTTTGATCCTCTAAAGCTGTTTTATCATCATCTATTTCTCGCAGAGTCTGACAACTTTGTGTATCTGTTGAAACCTCAGTGCAAAGAGAAGTTTCTTCCATATGAAACTGAAAAAGAAAAATAAAATGTCAAAAAAGCATAGCAGAGTTTAGAATCACAAAAGAATAGCTGGCAAGGATGAAGATATTTTGTGCTATCTGCATTCTTCATTTATGACTTCCGAGTTGTAAAGCAACATATTTTCCTAAATTTCCTATATTGTGCTGTTAGTAACTTATGAGGCTTTGCCTGTAGGCTCCCAAAAATCCTCAGGATACTTCATCTATTTACTCCCAGATAGCTCGACTCGTTAATCATCCTTCTTTATTTACATTAAGTGCTCGTTTGNCCATATGAAACTGAAAAAGAAAAATAAAATGTCAAAAAAGCATAGCAGAGTTTAGAATCACAAAAGAATAGCTGGCAAGGATGAAGATATTTTGTGCTATCTGCATTCTTCATTTATGACTTCCGAGTTGTAAAGCAACATATTTTCCTAAATTTCCTATATTGTGCTGTTAGTAACTTATGAGGCTTTGCCTGTAGGCTCCCAAAAATCCTCAGGATACTTCATCTATTTACTCCCAGATAGCTCGACTCGTTAATCATCCTTCTTTATTTACATTAAGTGCTCGTTTGGTTTGCAGTATAGGGCAGTACAAGGACATCAACAAGATGTAGCTTCTTTTCTTTTTGAGTTCAATACTAACCAATTCGCCCCACTGAACTTATTGTAAAATTACTAGCCTCCAAGAAAATATATCAAAAAAAAAAAAAAAATGTGCAAA
>CAIGRK010144547.1:0-11098 GCA_903798315.1 Fraxinus greggii
AAAAAAAAAAAAAAGCCACCAAATAAAGGCTTAGGGAGTGTTTGAGCCACCTTATTTTTGAAGAATGTAATTTGGAATAATAGATTGATGTAGAATGTGTGATTAAAAAAAAGAAATATTTTTTAATTTACGTGTAATATTATTTTAATGAAAATTGTGTGGTTCAAAAGAAGAGATAAAAAATGTATTTTGGAAAAAATGAGAATCAAACACCCCTTTAATTGTTACATGTATTAATATAGTGAAAATTACATCCTCGCCTACTTTTCAATTTATCATTTCAAAATAAGGTTTAAGGTTTTTTTTTCTTATCCCACCCCTATCCATCAACCTACCCATCAACAAACCACAAACTAGGGATGTCAACGACTCGACTCAGACTCGACTTGAATAAAAATGGTTCGTATTTTTTGGTCCAAGCGGAGCCTTTGCTCAATCAAAAATTTTAGGCTCGACTTGAATTTTTGGCTCGGGCTTTGTCGAGTCGAGCCGGCTCGCGATTTTATTTTTAAATATCGGCAACTATCTATATCTGAGTTTTAAATTTTATTTTTAATTTTTTTAGACCCATCTCATCACTGGTCGAAAATAGCTCATGACACGAGTTGGCCAGGGCTCTGGCCAATGCTCCGAAATGGGGCTCGAGCTTTTCTTGGGCTGAGCTACGACCGCCCGAGCCGACGAGCGAAATTACACCCCTACCGCAAACCCTAATTTATACTTTTACCCATTCTCCCAAGTCACAATCATACAAACACAACCATAATTGCCACTTGCCACCATCGCTCGTCATCGCCACCACGTTGCCACTGATAAACCACTGTCGCCGCGAGTATGCAACAGTAGTGATGTCGGGGGTACACCTTATATGGCGCACTGTCGTTGCTCGGCATCGACGCCAGATAAAGGGGACGGGGAATATAAAGTTTGGGCAAGGATTTGGGGACGGGGAGCCTCTAGTACAATTTGTGAAATTGTAAGCCTCTACTTGTAATTTCATATTAGAGGCCAGTTTTGCAAATGATGGTTGTTGTTGATGGTGTTGGTGGGGGTGGTGGAATGGGATGAAAAGTGGTGTGATCAATTGTTTGAATGATTGTGACAAATAAAATGGATAATTTGTGGTCAATAAATAATATGTAACCGATAAAATACGTACTTTTTAATTGAAATAAATGTGTGATTCCGACTAAATTTGTAATTGTAACTCACAATTTTTGTCTTTGTAAATGTGACCTTATACAATTTGTGATCATGATCATAATTGTGTATTATTGTAACATTGACCTGTTATCAGGTGTTCACAAATGTGACCATTTGATTTTTGAAACATTTTCACAAATTTCTTATTATTGAAAGTGTAATATGAAAGCTTTGTAATTATGTATTCTCCCCATTAATGTTTGCATCCTCTTATATGAGATTGTTAATTTATCACATAATTTTTCAATAAAATAATTTTATACGTAAATTCAAATTTTTTTCCATACGTTTTAACCACATTTTTCTAAAAAATCACTTTACAAAACCCATTTTTTTCAAAAAAAAAAATAATAAAAATGGGGCTCAAAGCCTCAAACATACAGTAAAATATAAATATTATTCTTTGAGCTTTTATTGTATTGTGCTTTAGTATTTTTTATTTATTTCCTTGTAATATGAGGAGCAAATAAGTTACTTGATGAAGGTTTCCATTTAAAATATTCTGTTAACATACTTTGAAATGTAAAACAAATTTTCTGTCGTACTTTTGTATTTATTATTATTTTTGTTTACTTGTATATATGAGGAACAAAAATGTTTTTCCTTAACGAACTTCTTGGATGAATAGGATTAGTGAAATATACTTTAACGTTATATAGATTGAAAATTACATTTTACACTTTTCAAATTTCTTATTTGCATTTTCAATCGGTTTCAAGAGATAAGGATAGGTTAGGTTTTCTTTACGAAATTATAGGGCCAGCTTTCTTGATAGCATATACCCCAAAAGAAGAAGACATCCCAGCCTGGTGACCTAGACAACCTCAGACACACAGTTGACAAATCGAGAGAAGCTGAGCTTCCCTTAGAAGAAATTGTATTGAATATCTCATTCATCTCTCTATTGTTATCTATAATTTAATAGGGAGGTTTTCTCTTAATTTTTTCTTGCCTTTCTCAAAGTTAAAATTTTATTCTCCAATTATCAACAAAATGGTATCGAATCCACACTTACTTCCAACACCTAAAAAAACTTGGGTGACAATTCTCAAGTGCGTCAACAAGAGTGAGAAATTTTATTAACTACTGTAACCTTTTACAGTGTAAAATGCTATGGTTGTGGCATCTTAAGTTAATATATATTTTTTCAGAAAACTAACACCCTTTGTATATATGTTAATGCCAGAGTTGTGTGCAATGATGAATAACTTATTCTCATTTTCAATATATGTAAGTATTACTATGCCGACAAAAAGTAATGTTTAAAAGTCTCATAATAACTAGTCGCTTAGAACTTCAAAATTTTCAGGATCGACCCTAGGTTTGAAACATATAGAGGGGCAACTTGTTATAATCTATTGTTCAAAATTATATTATATGGTGGATTTGGAATTAATTTTGGGCCCGCAATTGGGCCAAATGTGTGATGAATTGGTAAATACACAAAATTGGACATTTTGGGTTTCTGGCCATGCGATCCTACCGGAATTGAGGCAAAATGCTTATAGCCACGCGATTGCATAGTTCTGAAAACTAGCCATTAAGATTGGGTTCAGGTTTAGTTCTGGTGCTTTTTGGTAAATGAATTCCAACTTTTGACGAATTGTTGGAACCATTTCGTGGTGTACGAATGAAAATATATGAATAGGATATTGATTTTCATTTCTAAACACAATCAAGAACAAGAAATCTATACTTTGTTATTCCAAATCATCAAAATCATATTCAAACTATTTCAAAGTTTTCATTAAGTTCACTTTGAAAAACACTTTTTTTTCCCTCTCATTTTAGGCTTGATATAATCCGATAAACTATTTTCCAAAAATCCTTAAAAGCATTTGGAAAGGAGAACAACATCGTTTGAGGACAACGTTCTTAAATGTGTTCAAGTGTTGCAATCAATTTTCATTTGATGTTTCCATCTTCATCTTCTCCTATATTCTCCATTTGATTTCCAACACAACTCTTAAATATTTTGGGAATTTTGCTCTGTTTCTTTACTCGGCTAACTCGATCTTGATAGTAAATATTAATTCTGGTTGTGTAAGTTCTTTTGGACTATGTGACATTACTATTAATGCAATGCTGTGTTATTTGCGAATATGTCAATAAATTAGTGAAGAATTGTGCTTGTCCAAAGTAGCTGTTTAAGGTTTGTTAAGCATTATTTTTTAGAACAATGTAATGAATACATTAGGGTCCCAAAATTACTCTTATTATTGGAAAATCGATTTTCCTTTTAACAATTCGAAGATACTTACACTTCTAAATAATCGGATCAGGATTGAGCAAGTACGAAATCGAAACAATGTGATCAACATGATCAAAACTGGAACTAATCACGAATATCATTTTAATTCGAGCCACCAACTTCACGATGTAATTTTAAAACAAATTTGCTTTCTTCTACTGTGCTTAAAGGCACTCATCAATAAGCATATGAATGAAAATAATTCTTGTAACATGTGAAATGTATAAAAATAATCAAGATCGATATTTCTTTTGCTTTTAGACTTTAGCGAAACTTTTGGTTTATATTTGTCAATTGATCCATCTTCTCTTATTTTTCTTTTGAAAATCACATCCAGTGACTTATTGCTGGGTGTAAGGTCTACTAATTTCCATATATGATTTTATAATATTAATTCAATTTTATTGTGAATTACGTCTTTCAAATATGAAGCTTAAGTTGATGTCATAGTTTCTTTATAATTTTAAGATTCTATTTTAATAAATACATTAGAAAGTCAGACAGAAAGGAGGTTATTTATCTAGACTTCTTACTACGAATTGGTTCATCCTCGTATAGATTCTTAATCTCTAACCTCTTCATTATCAATATATTTGTTCAGTGAATTTAATTCACTAATTTGCACATTATAGGAAAAATATTTATGAAAAATGATCAGCACTTAATTCAATAATCATATTATCATGTACATTGAGAATTTCGAGCTTATATATAATAAATTTGTACTCACTACTATGTAGGTATAACCAATGCATACACAATCAATGATTTTAGGTTCTATCATAAATTTTTTAGATTTAGGAATAACTACTTTATCCAAACATCCCGATACCTTTAAGTATTAATAGCTAGATTTATGATCCCTCCACAAGTTCTACGGTAACTTAAAACTTATTAACATAGTACACATCATCTCCTTCAATGTTTGATTTTTGCGTCCAGCAATTCCATTAAATTGAGAAGAATAAGACACGATTGTTTGATGAATAATTTTATGTTTCAAACATAATTGCTCAAAAGGAGAATTCACTGCCTCTATAACTTCTTTTACTTTAATCCTTTTGCTAAGTTGATTCTCAACCTCTAATTTATAGTGTTCGAAAACTTCAATTATTTCATCTTTGCTTTTGAGTAAATAAATATAACAATATCGAGCACAATCATCGATAAAAAGTAATCAAATACTTTTTACTACCCAAATTTGAACAAACTTTAAATGACATATATTAGGGTATCATTGGTTCTGTATTTTTTTCGACAGAACGAAAGGATAGTCGAGCCATTTTAGCTTCCACATATTTTAGCATTTATAATTAGGATCTAAGTTTTGGAAATAAATCGAACTGACTTAATCTACACAAAGCATTAAAACTAATACAAAACATTTTATTCTTAATAAATTACAAATTTATCTGATACAAAGACTAACTTGAACACTTTCTTAGGGGACTGAATACCAAATTCTTACAAAACTCGGGGTAAGTTAAGAACATCATTCAATATGAGCTCCTTTCCACTTGTAATTTTTAGCAAAATATTTTCACGTCCTTCAACTTTGAAGGTGAATAATTTTTCATATAATTTTGTTCATCACGATCTATAGCCTTGCAGGTAGAGAACATTTAACGGTATGTACATATGTAGTGAGTAGCTTTACTATCTACCCACCATTCTTTAGTATTTCCTACTAAGTTGCACTATAAAACGACCACCAAGAGATTCAAGTCTTGCACATTATTGGAAGTGTCATGTTTTATTATATTGGCATAAGCATTTTGTCCCTTAAGATTCTTTGGCTTTTGACAATCCTTGAATCAATGTCATGTCTTTCCACAATTATAATAGTTGCCTTCGAACTTTTTATGATCCTTTGAATAGCCATTTTCCCCTTAGCCTTCATGCTTCCTTTTTTTGTTAGGCTTGGAACCACTTTCCACAACGTTCGTATCTGATCTATCAAATGAAATGTATTGCTCTTTTTAAATTAAAAAAAACTTATGATCATCTTCTTCAATTCTCAATCGAACAATAATATTTTTAAGCTTTATTTCTTTGAGCTTATATTTGAGGTGATTTTTGAAGTCCTTCCATGACAGTTCCCCAGTAAGTGCAGCAACTTGGAAGGATTAACTGAGAGACATTTATTCGGCATGGATATCACTGATGATCACATTAAATTCGAATGCTTCCATGTATTGATCGCAGCCAATTTCTTCACTCCACTTTCATCATCTTTATATGAAAATTGAGTTTCTTTAATATACTTTGCCAAAAAAATAAAAGCATGTTTTGTTGCCAAATGCTTTAAACCTATCATACTAATTTTTTTGAGTTCTTCTCGTGTCGATTTTGGGAGTGGATTATCTATTATTGCTATTTCTGATACAAAATCCAAAGATAAATGAGAAGAAAGAGTAGAAATAAACCAGGAAAATAAAAATTCATCTTAAAATTGTTATTTCTGGAGTATCAATTATTCTTTTAAAAATCTGAAGATACTTATACTTTCAAATTATTTGAACAGGATTGAACAAGTATGAAACTGGAACAATGTTATCAACATGATAAAAATCAAAATGATATGATCAACATGATCAAAACAATCAAGAACAGAATTATAATTCGAATCTATCGACTTCATCACGTGTATGTAAGAAGAATTTCTCTATTCTACGATGCTTAAAGGCGACAATCGTCTCCAGAATAGAACAATTTTGACGAGTGTGTTTTTTACTCACGAGTTTTACACAATTTTAATTTAATTGTTAACTAAATATTATGAGTATAGAATATTTTTGATATATTTTCTAGTGTTGTTTTAAAGGTACGACGAGTTGGAGTAAAAAGGGTGTTAAAGTGAACAAACAAGGCAAAAGGCAAGGGAAAAGAATCCGCAATATGGTGCCTAGGCACCATGTTTGGAGCGCCCAAGCGCTAAAAATGATTTTTCCACAAGAAGATAGCGCCCAGGTGCTGGAAACCAAGCGTCCGGCCACTATAAGGAACCAACACAAACAGAGATGTAGCGCCTAGGAAAGGCATCACGATGCCTAGGCGCTACGCTGCCTATTTAGGGTTATAATGTTTAGGCCCGCGAAAAGCTCATAAAGACTCCAATTTTTGGAAAACTGTGTAGGGGGTACAAATAGAAGAAATGAGGTACTTTTATGGAGTTCCACACATTGAGAGAAATATAATACAACGACAGATTGAATAATGGAATTCAAAGGAGGAAAACATCAAGAACTTCACATTTTGAAGCATTGATTGGAAGAGGAAGAACATCTTGGTGCAAGATTTATTTCTGTTTCTATATCTATATTTAAAATCTGGTGATGTATTCAATAACTTCTCATTTTTCTTCTTCATTTATTATGAGTAGCTAAATTTATATTAGGGCGGATAATGTAATCTACTTCAAACTCTTTATATCTTCCATTCAAGATTCATGGTAATTTATCATACGTGTTTTGCTATGAATTTAATGCATTAAATTACTTGATCACTAATTTGATGATTTTGTGATTTTTTTTACGAATCAAGAGGTGAGTTTGAGATTTAGACCATATAATAAAATTCGGTATATTAGTATAACATGTAGAGATACATACACTAACTATTGTCGTCATTACATGAATTTTTAGAATCAATATTTCGTTTAACTACAGTAGATTCACAAAGAGATATGAGATTGAATTAATTAGATATACTCAATGACAACTCCAGAGAGATAAATTGAATACTATAGAAGAATTCTATCGAACACTACATTAAGCTATTGAATCTTGAATTAAGACTTAAAGGTAATCAATAGGTGAAATTGTTCGACACTAATATCCATTCATTATTTGAATTCTCAATCAATTTTTTTTGTACATTTTATAACTCTTAACTATTTAAATTAAAAATTCACAACATATGATTCTTTGTTTGATTTCATCAAATAAGAGTTAGAAAAATTTAATTAAGTTCTAAAGTATATTCATCGTGGGAACGATAATCTGGACTCAAAGATCCACTATATTACTTATCATGATATCATACAATTGCGATAGAAAAAGCGCAACAAGTTTTTGGCGCCACTGCTGGGGACTATTTACTTTTAGTCTTAATTTAATTTATTTTTAATTTATTTGTTTATTTTTTATTAACAGATAAAAGGTGTTCGTTGTATGCTCTGTAACCAAGGTGACACTTTTGAATCATTTGATTCGGAGATAGAACATACTTTCAGACGAAGACACAAAGAACAAAAACAAAAACAACATCAAATGGCTTACAATCACAATATCCATATTCCTATACAACCAATTGGACAAGTTGCCGAGAGAGTAGCGGCACCACGAGATCAGTAACATGAGGGGGGAAATAAATGAAGGGAACTTTTTAGTTTCAATGTTCTTGACGTAGCAGCGTCCGCGCACACCAGTATAGTATATCTTATTTTTGGGTGAACAACTTTCAGATAAGGGTATATTGGATCAACTTGACTAGCAACACTATTCAATTTTATGGTCTAACTCATGAAAATCCGAACTCTCATATCTCCAGATTCTCAAAAATTGTCAGAATTTTCATTCTTTAGGAGTCAATGAAGACGCTATCAAGTTGCGGTTATTTCCCTTTACATTGCGAGATACTACATTGGAATGATTAGATGCTGAACTTCATGGAAGTTTTACTACGTGGGAGGAACTAACTAGAAAATTCTGCAAAAAATTTTTCCCACCGGCAAAAGTAGTAAAAATTTGATTGGAAATTCAAACTTTTCAATAGAAAGATGGCGAGAGCTATCACGATACATGTAACAGATTCAAGGAGTTAATGAGAAAGTGTCCAAATTATGGGATCACCATAGGTAATCAAATGCAATACTTCTATACTGGACTTTCACCACTGTCAAAATATTTATTCCAAGATTTCCTATGTTGGACAAATTTTCACAAATCCAATCAGATTCTTCAACATTTCAAGTTTCAAGAGAGTAACTTTGGATTCAAATATTTTATTCACATCTTAATGATTTCGAAAAATAAATATATCATATTAATTATCTTGTAGAATCGGAGATGGATATGGTTGATCTTGTTAATTTCGAAGTTCGGGTTCCACTTAAAATTGAGATCAAAATAGCTCACTTAAAACCGTTTTCGAATAATTACAAGGAAGCTTCGCCCTAAATGAACCATATTAGTAATGGACTGAGTTTGTTGAATGAATAGTTGTAAGAATACACATTATGTGCTTCAATGTTTTCTTACACTTCACATTTTGCCCTAAGTTCCTCCAGCATCTGTTTTCCCTCTCCATTCTGTCAATCTCTCTTTTGCGAAATAAGCCTGACATATGCATAACAAGGCATCTTTAGATATAAATGATACATTGTGATTGTGAAGAGCTGGAATGTTTAAGATAGCAGGGCGACCTTGAGAATTTGAGGTCGTAGACAACTAATTTTCACAAAGCCCTTAGTCACATTTTGCTTTACAAGTGTAAAAATACTTAAATATTTAAATAAATGACATATTTATATTTTGAATGAAGACTTTATATAATCCAAAAGATTGAGTAGTAAAATAAATCATCTCTAACAACTCGAGATTTGAGTAGCATATTATTTAGCAAAATTATTCCGTTGGTGGAGAAAATATTATCGGAGTGTAAATAATAATCTCTATGAATCATTAATTGGGAAAACTCGACATATGTGCAATTTTCCCATCTTTGAGTCCAATTATTTAAAAACTCATTTTTTCTCAAACTCATTTTCAACTACACATTCTCCCAATAAAATAATTTTACACAAACTCAAAAAATTTCCCCACTTTTTGACTACACAAACTTCAAAAATTACTATTGCAAAATTTGTTTATCCAAAAAAATGGGGCTCAAACAAACCCTTAGCAAATTCTAGAAAGTTTAATAACTAAAGTGAAAATCATTAGAAAGCTTTAAGAACCATAATTTAATAGTCCTAAGAATATTGTAAGGATATCAAGTAAGGATAAGAGTGATTTTCAGAACTTAAACCCCGAGATGGGCCCTAAATGCATAAAGTACAAAATTTTGGGACTAGATTGTACATATTGAGAAAAATATATTTTTTAGATGAGAAGGTGATGAGTTAAGATTATTTAGCGATTAGAGAGATCACCAGATTCTAAGTATTTTGATCTGGGAACCTTTTGATAATTTTGAGATCTTACGAGACTAAATTGAAAATAAATTTCGAGGTCAATAATGTATTTGAGCCAAATGTGCATATTGTAAGGATGTCTAGTAAAAATAAGAGTGATTTTCAGAGCTTACCCAAGATGGCGCCCTAAATGCATAAAGTGCAAAATGTATGGACTAGATTGTACATATTGAGAAAAATATATTTTTTAAACGATAAGGTGACATGTTAAGATTATTTAGTTATTAGAGAGATCACTAGATTACAAGGATTTTGATTTGGAAATTTTGATAATTTTGAGGGACTAAATTGAAAATAAATTTCGACATCAATAATGTATTTGAGTCAAATGTGTATTTTTTTGGTGGATCGAGAATTACCCTATGAATATTAAGTTCATTTCGAAATTCATATTAAATGAAACGTTATAAACTCGAGAAAAAAAATTAATTTTGATAAATTAAATTCGAGTTATAACACATTAAAATAAATTTCTTGGGTAATATTAGTGTTCGAATTAGACCATATTATCGTAACAATATTGGGATTGTTTGATAACTTGTAATTAATCATGTATGTTAAGTTTGAGAAAAAAATATTTTGGATAAACTGGAACTATGTTAGAATCGCTCAAAGAAAATTACAGTTAAATGAGTTTTTAAAAAACTAATCCATTTTATTTAGTAATTAATAATTTAATTGGGCCTGCCTACTATGTAATTTTTGATCTTTTTGATGCCCCTTTTAGGTTTTGAGACCCTAGGACATTGTTTAATTGGCTTCGGCCTAGGGCCAGCTCTGCGTGCTAGAAATCTCTGGTTTGTGAGTGTGATTTTTGCATGCAGGTGAATCAATTCTACTCAGTATGATTATCACTATAGCACATACCTCTTTGCTCCCGTCTGCGACGTATATCTTCCAGAGTAATATGCAGGATTGTAGGCATAAACCTAGCAACATTCCATACCAAAGCCCCTGAAGAATATCAAATCGGAAATGGAGATACAAGCTATTCCATTCTACACAAGAATTGGTGAAAGAAGAACAGAACTCTTGATCATCATAATTTTAGAGCCAACAAAATAGGGCCTTGACTTTTAGAAGATCTCAGATAATAAGTTACACCAAAAGAAAGTAACGAGTAGAAATAGTCACCTTGATGTCCTTTTGGAACTTGTAGGCCAATAAAACTCCCAATGGAACGCCTAACAGGAAGTAGCATGCAGTATTTATGCTTGCAACTGGAACTTGCCACCCTGCCCCAACGGCCACTCCTACAATTTCTAATTAATTAATCCTATAGCTTTGACGAAACATAACAATGACAGATTTCTTGCTAAGAACTGATACAAGCATTTAAAGAAGTTGAAAATTGATGAATACCTGTGAGAGCATATTGAACATTTGTGAAGGGTATGCATATCCCTAGCAATGGCGTGAGCTCTTCTACAAGAAGCTTAAGGGCTGTT
>CAIGRK010144594.1:0-17915 GCA_903798315.1 Fraxinus greggii
TCAACATAATATATTATGAAGTGAATATAAGTTTCAGAGTTGGTGAATCTTATAATACTTTTTACCGCTACAAAAGTAAAATAATAAATTGAGTTGACAAAACATAGAAAATAAAAAAATTAATTACTTGGATTGAAAATTTTTATCTGCATTTATTTAAATATAATTTTTAAAAATTTATGTAAATAACCATTAACTAGCTTGAACTGGTTTTTTTTTTTTCTAGATTTTTTTAAAATTTTAAGTTTTTAGTATTTTTTGTTTTTCAGAAATCTTTTATAATTTAATTTTATAAAATTTTAATTTTTTAGAATTGATAAAAAGTTTAAATTTTTTGAATATTATTTAAATTTTTAGATTTCATAAAAAAAATGAATATTATTATTTCATATATTTTTTTATTTTTTCATAAATTATAATTTTATTGTTTAGAATTTTATTTTTAGAAAATTTTAAGAAAACACTTATTTTCAATGTTTTTGAGGTCCAGAATTTAAATTAAAAATACTCAAAACGACGAAAATTCGTTTCAAATTTTATATAAGTTTAGTCTTATTTTCGAAAATACATTTTCAATAATATAAAATTAAATAAATTTTGAATGTTTTGCGAAATTGATTTGCTTCAAAAAAGCGGACGGTATCGTATATGAAAAAAGAGAATGTTGACGTTAGTAGACTAATCTTTTCATTGGTAGGACATTTCATCCAGTGACCGTCTTTCCTATCAAAAAGCTAACCCGACAAAATCCGTGTTTTTTCTAGGCTAGACCTTCGGGATTTAGTAAACGTTCCCTTACTTATTCGTTATTATTAGGAACCCAATAAAGAAAGAGAAACAAGCAATTAAACACTAGAATGAGAAAAAAGATAATTTATTTGTCACTTTTTTATATTAACCTGGAAAAAGAGGGGAAAAAAAATAAATGGCACTTAAATACACACAGAAATAAGCATAGATTGGGGGTGGGATACGTAAATCTGTTTGACGTAAATTCACGTTACCATTTGTGGGTTTGCACATGAAAGAAAACCTCCCTTTCCCATTAATTGATTCTCTTCTCTCCAATTCACCTTATTGTACTCACAAAACTTCAAAGATCCCTCCACTCATTCTCTCTCAACCCTCCAATTTTAGTACTCTCTCTCTCTCTCTGAATTCGATTTTTTTTCCAAATTTACCCCCATAGAAAGATTAGTAAAGATTCCATTTTTAGGGTTTTTCATTGTCAAAATCAATTGGAAAGCCCAATTTCGCTTCAGATCAGAGCTCAATATTCTCCTCTTTATTAATTCCTTTGCGGATTTTCAACAAATTCTCATTCTCAATTTTTCAAAAAGAGATGATTTTGACATTTTTATAGGGAATTTCGCTGCAAAATTGCAATGCTTGTGCTGAAGTTTGTGGATTGATTGGTATGTCTACTGTGATTTTCTTTTCCGTCCTTTTTGACAGTGTAATTTATTTGGGCATTTTGCATGCGTGAATTACAAGACGGTTCCTCTGCTGCATCGCAGTGGGTCCCGAGTGTCACAGTTTTCTCGTTTTTATAACTTTAAGAACAGTTTCTGTATGCATGCGTAGGAGTTTGGTTTACAATTTAAATGCATGCAGTTTGTTTATTCAGGTGAAAAAAAATAGTAGTAGTTTTTTTGGATGATTTGGGAGGATCAGTTCGCTTATAATGCACATGACACTTTTGCTGTAATTTCCCTAGTTTTTATGACTTTTTCTTAAACTGGCATCTTATATTAAAATTTAACTGTTGTGGAAAGTGTTGTTTGGTTGGAACTGGATGGAATTTTATGGGTAAGACACCTCACGATAGCGGTACAATGTGATGGAGATTGGGGATTTGCATGTAGCTGAGAGACATGCTTGGAATGTATTAAATTGGATTTGCATGTTTGGTGGAGACGTCTTGGTGGACGACTTGAGTTTCATAATCCACTTATTTAATTGATGGTTAAAGATACAGGTTCGGGTGACAAAGGAAACAGATTGAAAGGATTACACTTTCTTCAGTTTTTTTTCCTTTTCATCTTGTAATTTCTCTTGAAATTACATTTTTGCTCAACCTTCATTTGGAGTATCCTAGTTGTTGATGAAATGAATTTGAGAGTTTGAATGTGGAAGGGTTGGATGACCAAGTTTCATTTTGGAACTTTGTCATTTGAAGTGATATTTGAAAGTTAATGTGTTGACTCACGAGTATCATCAATGTGGGAAATCACCTTCTAAATATTGATAAGTCAAATAGTTTGGATTCAAGAAAACAACCTACCACTTATAGTATATTATAAGTTCCATTAAGATATTGATAATAATATAGAGCTTAAATGTCTCAAACTAAACCAATATTATTCTAGGAGGGCTTGTGTTTCTACCTTATTTGGTTGGCTGGAAAGGCTTCACCATAAACAAAGTGTGAAATACAATTAATTAAACATAACAGACTACGCACGTAGAGAAATTTCTACAAGTAACGCGGTAATATCACGACGTCCTGTTTATCAATTGAGCTAGGTTAATATCGACTACTATTAAACTTTAACAGTGCTATGAACTTTTAATGCTATCATATAATAAAACTTCATTATAGCTTAGAATATCTCATGGTGTGGAAAGATTTATGTTACCAATATCTTTTGAAAACAAGGCAATTTTTCAGTGACAAATCAAGCAAAGAAAAAAGAAATAAAGATACTTTACTTGGTCGAAAGATATAAATAAAAAACTAGAAAAAGATTATTAAATAAATGAAAATAAGAAAGGAAATAGAAAAAGTGTACAAAAAGAGAACGTCACATATTTGTCACTTTTTAACCTTAAAAGCCAGAAAAAGAGTGCTTAAACCCAAAATGAAAAGAGAAGGTGTACACAATCACATAAACTATGGGAAGAGGTGTACACAGTTACGTAATGTTTGTTTTAATTTCACCTTTCAATTTGTTGTTTTGCACATGAAAGAAGACTCCTTTTCCATTAAATGATCCTGTCCTCTCCATTACACCACATTATATTCACAGAGCTTCAGAGATCCCCTCACTCATTCTGTCACTTCAGTCTCCAGTTTTGGTGTTCTCTCTCTCTCTCTCTCAATTCTGTTAAAATCATTCTAGTTTCAAATTTACCTCCATAAAGATTTTGTAAAGATTACATTTTTTGGGTTTTTCATTGTCAAAATCCCTCTACTTTAAATTAGAGCTCAATATTCTCCCTCTTTATCATATACTTTGTGGGTTTTCAACAAATATTCAATTCATTAAAAAGTAGCTGATTTTGGTATTTCTGCAGGAAATCTGCTGCAAAATTGCAATGCTCTTGCTGAACACTGTGGATTGAGTGGTAAATCAACCATAGTTTTTGGTTCCGTCCTTGTCTGACAGTAAAATTTATTTTGGTTTTGAACGCGTGAATTACGGTGTTAATGTTTTCTTTTTTTTTATAACGATAAGAACGGTTACTGTAATGCATCCCTGGAAATTTAGTTACAGTTTAAAATACAGATTATTTATTGAGGTGAAACAAGAGTAGTAGCTTATTTTTTTGCGTGGATTTGGAGGATCAAAAATATAATTAAAATTGAACTAATATTGACAGGAGACATGTTTGGGCCTGGCAGTTCAGATTCTCAGCTGAACAATAGTGGGACAGTTTTTGTACCAACGCGGTTTGTGTGGCCGTATGGGGGAAGGCGGGTGCTGCTGAGTGGCTCTTTCACCAGGTGACCAACTTGTTAATATGATTAATTTAAGGGAAACTCTCACCCATAGTTCAAATGTTACCACTTGTCGCACTTGGGTCCCTATTCCTTTTATGTTGCATTTTTAAGTCCCCAAAATGACTTTTTGGTGCACGCAAGGACTAATGGATAGTTCCTGTCATATAGTCACTTAAAAACATGGCATGCAACCCATTCTTTCAATGATATTTCTATCTACCATAACCTAAGCTCCCAATTCTTTCAAGTGACTATTTGATGGGAATTTAAACGATTTTGGTCTGATTGTCCTTGTGTACACCAAAAAAAGACAATTTGGGGACCTAAATGCAACCGACAAATGGAAGGGAATCAACGTGCTACAAGTTATAATGTTTGGGGACTGGGTGAGAATTTCCCTAAAATTGAGTAGAATTTACTTTTAATTGATTTCATCACTTTGCATATAGTTTATTTAGCGAAGAATGTGATTCTGGGTTTGCTATGTTTTGGGAATGTGCAGGTGGCTAGATCACATTCCCATGTCGCCAGTGGAGGGTTCCCCAACTATTTTTCAGGTTATCTACAACTTGACTCCGGGATATCACCAGGTAATTCATTCTACTGCAATTTAGTTTTCTTTGTTTTAAGATGTTCTATGCTATCTGCTAATTTTCAAGCTTTGAAATAATCTATACTGCTAATTTTAATGACTGTGCTCAAATTTTAGATTATATAATAAAAAAAGAACATGTTGGGCAAAAGCCACATTTAAGCACAGCCTAACACGCTAAATGTAAATTAATCGCAAAAGTATAATCAATAAAAATGAAGTTGTTTTGTGGCTTGGTCAAAGGAGGTGAGTATCACCATGGGTATAATGGGAATGACCATCCTGAAAGAACCAATTCATGCTAAAATTGAAACTTGAGCCCTTTATATATTGGAGTAGAAATGTAATGTATTTGTATATGTAATATGAGATAATTAATACTGAAGTAAATGATTTAGATCGTCACACATTCACACATAATTATGGGCTTTCTAACAAGTTTGATAAAAATGATCAACATAATATATGTATAATTTGGACTAAGAAGATGAAATTACATTTTTCCATTCAAATAAGTCTGTGTTTGCTATCTGAATCCGGGAAGCATTTGCACCTAAAAGAGTTTGAGCATCTATCAAGTTAGAACTTGAACTCTTGACACATTCATGGTACATGTTAAATCACATTAATTGTGAAAAAAAGAGCATCATTTTTTAATTATTTGGAATTTCTAGACGTGATCTTTCGCTGTCAGGTCAGAACTTGTTGAACTCTTGACATGTTCATGAGGTGTGTCAAAACACATTAATTGCGAGAAAGAGTATTATTTTTAAATTATTTGGAATTTTTCACATGCCAACACATGATCTTTTTCGGTCTGAATAATTTTGACATGTTGATAGAACAATCATTTAACTATGAGTTTTTTTATTTTTATTTTTTTCAACGTGATTAGAATTAAATTATTTCTATTGAAGTTTGGAGCTTCGTAAATCCAGTTAATCACTGAGGTTAATGTACGACCCGTGCTTTAAAAGTTAATTCTTAGTATTTGATATTTATAGCTTTTCTTAAAATGATTATTATTCATTGTTTTCTGTATTTCCATTTAGCCCCTGTTTGAGTTCCATTATATAAAAACAAATTTTTTTCAATTTCATTTTTAACCACGCATTCTTTCATAAATAATTTTGCACGTAAACTCAATTTTTTCTTTTTAACCACACATTCTCCAAAAAATCACAACTACAAAAACTTATTTTTCACAAATTATGGGGATGAAATAGAGCCTTAATCAATCTTTATGCTCATCTAAACTTGAGCTCTTCTTTTAATTATCTTTTAAATTTTAATGTTAAAAATTGTCGAAAATATTGACTAGCACTCTTATATAAGCTAGTACAAATATTTTGAGCATGTTTATGGGTGGCTTATTATCATGCTTATAAGCATGAAGTGAGAAAAAGTATGTGAGGTGATACTTTTCTCTGTCATGCTTATTAGTATGAAATAAGCCTCCACAAACATGCTCTTTGGTGTGTACTTTCTCATAGCAAGGCTTTCCTTCAATTTCCTATGAGGGTGCGTTAGCTAGACCCTTTTCCTTTTTCGAAATTGGAGAGGAATGCCCGATTCGCAAGGGACATTTGTTTTCTCGCATCTTTGTGGGCCAAGTCTTCTAATTTTTCTTCCTTTTCATTTCGTTGCCTTACTGTTACTGATATTCAACGTGATTAGATAGCTTTTCATAACAGCAGTGGATTATATTATTTTTGTTTGAGATGGAGGATATCTTCTCTTCTAGACCTTGAGCTTGAAGCTTTCTAACTTAGAAAACTTGCATTTTCTCATCAAAATTGATGTTTATACTTGTTTTCCTTTTGCTTCATTCATATGCAGTTCAAGTTTTTTGTTGACGGTGAGTGGAGGCATGATGAGCACCAACCCTTTGTAACTGGAAATTATGGAGTGGTGAACACTATATTCTTAGCCAGGGAACCTCAAATAATTCCTGCATTTTTCAATCCAGAGAATCCCGGTAGATCTAACATGGAAGTGGATAATGATCTCTTTCTTCCGGTTAGATACTTTTTAAGATATATGCTTAAAATGATGTTCTGTAACTAGCTGTGTTTAAAGTTGTTACCTCTATTTACAATTGTATAATTCATGCCATTTTCATTTGGCTGCTTTTTAGAGTGCTTTCTTTCCTCCCTTCTTTTCTTTTTCGTGGTTCTCATCCTTTCGAGGGTATCTGGTGTTCATTTGTAATTGGAAAGTACTAAAGCTCTATAGAAATGTTATTACCAGTAAATTTCTTGAAGAAGAGTGCCTTGTTATTATATGCAAGAGCTTCCTAATCCTCGCTATGTTACTCTGGTTAAGGACATTATTATGGCTTATTGTACAGAAAGGGTGACATGGTCATATGATACCTTGCAGGAAGCAATTCCAAGAATATCACAAGCTGATGTTGACCTATCTCGTAACCGTATATCTGTTTTCTTGTCCACTCATACTGCATATGAGTTGCTTCCTGAGTCTGGCAAGGTGGGCTTGATATGCCTGTTTTTAATGCTTCATAACAATATTTGGTTTGATATCCACGAAGTATCCAACTTTTTAACTTTTATGATATTACTTCTTCTGACAGGTAATTGCTTTGGATGTAAACTTACCAGTGAAACAAGCATTCGATATTCTTTATGAACAGGTAAATCTGCATGCTTAAATGTGGCGTTGCATGATTTTTAGGCTACTTATTTATTTGTAAGTTCTGCCTTCCTCTATAGTCTGGTATATAAACTTTTGTTCAAGTGAGGTTAAAATTTTCTTCATGTGTCTGTTGTAAGACTACATGCATGCTTTTGTTCCATGCAGTTATGCACGTTGCAGTGTAATATCAGTGAATGCCCGTGTTTCTTGTATTAGTTATCTCTTTTAGATGTTAGTGTAATTGTCCCCAGTTTCTCCCTGAAGCTTTTTCTCTGCATTATGGTTTAGCAATATCAGTTTCAACTTATCTTTCATGGGGTATAAGTTTTTAGTATAAGTGGATATTCTAATCTGTATTTTTGATTAAAGCATGTTGAATTATTATCACAGATATCCTAATAGATTAGAACATATTGAATTATTATCATCATGCCTGGGACCTTTTCTTCCCGTCTTTTCTTAATGTTTTTTCTTAATCTTTCATAGTCCTCACATTGCAGTTAATGTTCTACACAATCACTTCTGATTTATAGTCTGGATTTTATCTCATTTTATCAAAGCTATCTCCAGGGAATCTCTGTTGCTCCTCTGTGGGACTTCCGCAAGGGTCAGTTCGTTGGAGTTCTTAGTCCATTAGACTTCATCTTGATACTTAGAGAGGTATTATTTTCTCTGATTGGCATTGCAATGCAGAGGATGGCTTTACTTTCTTGGCAAGGAGCTCTATTTTGCTGAACATTTTTTAAGGCAGTTTTATGTAGAGAAATTTTTTGGATTCCCACTTGTCTGGTAGAAGTCTACGTTGAGCAGCCTTATATTTGCTCCGATTATTGGATAGTTCTCAATTTCATCTTTTTAAGCCTATAATTTGGATTTACTACAGAAGATAAAGTTTCGATTTATCCATAATTAGAATTTCTCTAGTCATGGATTGCTGAAGAATGATTATCCACGTGACTCATTTTCAAATCCTAGTCTTGATATTTTTAAGTATTATATCTATATTCAAATGAGTATAGTACTGTTTTAATAACATGATTGATTCAAGATTGTGTAAGATATAAAATTTGACATTATTGCCAGTGTTTTCTGACGTGTATCACTTATGTGAAATAACTGTTTACAATATACAATTGTGAAATAATAATCCTGTGGTTGTGTGGAATGAAAACTGGAGGAAAGTGGGAGTGTAGGTAGAGGAAGTCCATTGCCTTGATCCCTTGCTTTACTCACCCCTTCTGACCCTCCTTCCATTTACCCCTTTCCTGAACGAACACTGCCTCTTATCTATCAGCTATTGTTAATGTTCTCTAAATACTAACGAACATTAAATGGGGCTTAGTATTCCACCTTCTATTTTTACCTCAATTATCACACTTCATCTCTATCATAGTTTCATTTATTCTAAACAATGAAAAGGCAAGTTCTAAAGATGCAATACCATTCAATTCTTGAAGTAATGCATAACTGTAGCAATTTTTGTGAATGGGAAAAATTAGAATGGATTTTTCTTACTCTTCATTTTTTATCCTTTGTGGAGAATCTGAAAGGGGAATTGACAATATGACTTGCAATCAGTGATGTGCATGGTTCAGTTTTGTCTTCTCTACTATTTTACTTAGGATCCTCATGGCCTTTTTTTCTGGGGGAACTTGCGCATTTTTTACTGAGTATTGTATATTAAATTGAGTAACTTTTATCATTCATTCTGTTTCTGAACTCCAGCTTGGGAATCATGGATCTAACTTGACAGAAGAAGAACTCGAGACACACACTATATCAGCCTGGAAACAGGGAAAAGTATATCTCAACGGACAGATTGACGGAAATCTGAGTTCATATTCAAGGCAGCTTCTCCATGTATGCTAATTTTATAATGATTGTATAGATGTCGCCAACACAGTTAGTTTGGTCTATTATTTCACTTTATTTTATAGTTCTTTAGAATGTCAGTTTCACTATTTTTATGGGAGTTTCATTGAAACACTCTCTCCCAAAGATAGAGGAAATATAGAAGTAGAAGCATATATGTCAAAATCATTCAATGTCAAGCCAAGCACATGAACTTTAAGTTGGCAGGAACTTCTTGCTGTTTGTTGGGGAAAACATGTTATCCAAAGATAATAGCCATGTATAATAATGACTTAAAGAAGGCCTTTCACTGAATGAACAGTGGTGACAGTTTCAGTATCTGAAGGGAGATGGGGAAACTTTTTTCGTGACGAGATTAAAAGATCCTCTATTGGCAGGCCTGATACTCTTCCAAGGAATATAATAGGCACTCCATGCCCTGGTAAAGTCTGAGGATCTAAGCAACATTTGAACTTAACAATTGCTTTCAGCCTCTGACCCTTACACTGAGTAGATTGTTTAACAAAATTTTGGACCTTGATAAAATGAAAATGTCTTCCAACTGAGCAAGGTGGAGGTTTAACTGTGGTTGGGAGTCTTGTGACTAAAAGTAGAGTTATTAAAAAATTCTAAGGAGAAGACGACATAATTAAGGTAAGTTCATTGTTGGTTGGGTGACTACACTCTTCCTGTCGAGCTATCTTTAGATAATTACTGCCTTTCTTCCAAGTTTTAAACCACAGAGATTTGGTTGTACATCTTATTCTGGAGCTGATTTTTCCACATTTAATGTTGCTATGAGATGGCGAACAAAGGGAATCTTACGTAATCCATGGAGCCTTTCACGCAAGAGAAGACAAACTATGAAGTAGATAGGGTAGAATAGTGTCTTCTTATTGTTCAATCTGTCTGACAACATTCTAAACGGTGAATTCACACTTGTTTTCGACCTGCCTAAAACATCTGTGTAGGATTTTCCTACACCTTGAAAATGGCATGTTCATTAGGCACAAACTGGATGCATTTTTTTAATTTTGTTTTCCACTTGGTTATAGTTTCTTTTCTTTTTTTTTTTTTAAGTTACTTTTTGTGCCTTAAAGAGAATAAATGAGATGAAAATAAAGTCAAAACTATTTTTTTTTCTTTGAGATGTATACCTGGCAACATTGTGTTTTAATATTATATTTATTTTGATATGTACTTTTAAAATGTGTAGGCTGGGCCTCAAGATTCTCTGAAAGACGTTGCTTTGAAACTTCTGCAAAACAAAGTTTCGGCGGTTCCCATTATTCACTTTTCATCACAAGATGGTTCGCATCCTCAGCTACTTCACCTAGCTTCCTTATCTGGGATTCTAAAATGTAAGCTATTTGTAGTATGTGGATTGAAGTGCATTCATTTGGCTCTGTAATTAATATACATGCTAAATCTCCAGGTGTATGTCGTCATTTTAGACATTCTTCTAGCTCCTTGCCCGTTCTACAACAACCGATTTGTTCCATTCCTTTGGGTACTTGGGTTCCAAAAATTGGGGAACCAAGTGGAAAGCCAATTGCAATGCTGAGACCCAATGCCTCCTTAAGTTCTGCTCTTTCTCTGTTAGTTCAAGGTTAATGTTCCTCTTGACTTACCATCATATACTTCTGTTTGACTGAGTGTAAATTATTGGGATTTATGGGCAGGGGAACTGCATTTTTACTATTCAATAAGAAGGGCCAAATTTTACTTATTTTCAATGAAGGCGCACAAATGACATTCTGTATTTATGACTTGCACATACTTTCTTATTGATAGATGTCAAAGAAGTCGCCCCAGCTTTCCTGGTAATTAGAAGATGTAGCATCCCTGAATATGCAGTGTTTAAATCAATATAGAGGGGCATACCTTTCTTTTAATATATCTGTGAAGCATATTTCTCATAGTTGAAACGGAATAAAAAAAGATATTAAGATTCACTAGCAAGAACAAGGTATGACTAGTTAAAACCAAATCCTGACCCCAGTTCTTATGGCTTTGCATGAACCTTATTTCTTATTTTGCCTTGCTCTTTATATTGATGAAGATGTCGGCCAATAATTCTTTTGGAGATAAAGCCCCTATTCTTTTTTATTCCTCTCTTACCATGTGAGGAAGAGTGGCAGAGTTCCCATTTGTGCTGTCCCCTTACTAACATTAAGATGATAGAGAATCCACTGCCAGACCTTCACCGAAAAGTAAACATGATGTACATTCTACAGCTTCCTCACACAATACATTGTCTCTGCTGCTGTAGCAGACATCTCTATTTATGAACCATACAATAGGGGTGTGTTTGAGCCCACCCACCATTTTTTTTTGAAAAAATATGTTTTGTAGTAGTGTGTGTATATATATATATATTTTTTTTAATAATGTGTGGTTAAAAAGTTGAGAAAAGTTTTGGGTTTACGTGTGAAATTATTTTATTGAAAAATGTGTCGTTAAAAATGAGTTTGGGGGAAAATGAGAATCAAACAGGGGCTAATTGCAAACCTAGGAATTTCATTTTAAACCAGATCTTTTTATTTTGATCTGGTGTGATCTCAAGCACTTCTTTCTGAGAATTTCCCGTCGAGCAAGGGCAGCCATAACACTTGATCCTCAACATTATTAGGAATCACATTTTGTGGTACTCCATCAGCTTGTGCATGAATCTCACTTGTAAGCCCTTCTGCCTTGAGGCCAATATCAGCTGTCATTCATTATAATGGACTGCACTTTGGCTTTTTATTTTTATTTTTTAATTTTTTTTCCTCATCATTATAATTGAAATCTACACCCTAAGAGGCACCTAGTGATGCCAATTTCAGACCATAGAAAGGTCCATCTCCATTTTCCGTTGTTAATGGCCATACCTTCTCTCTAAGCTTGAGTATCTTTTCCAAATCAATGAACCATCCCACACCTTTGCTGCACCTAAGTTTTACCGAGTTTTTCAGTTTATTAGTCATTTTTAGTTTAGTCTATTATTTATTCTCTCATAACTGATATAGTGATATTTCTCTTCTATTGCATTTTTTAAATTCTCTTATGTTGCAATCCGATGTGTTAATTTGATATGCTTGTATAGAGTCTTCCGACTGAACGATATGGATAAATCTGATTGATTCTTTTTGATTTATAAACTCCTCCCTTTCACGTTGATCTTTTCTGTCTAATTTTGTTCGAAATTTCTTAGGAATTTTTTGCCTTCTATTTTACAGTCATTTTTATGTTACATAAATTTTTCATTTGGTCACTGCCCTCTCTCTTTTCCCAGACCACCAAAATTCACTGGACTCCCGCCAACACCAGTCTCCTTCCCCAAACCATAAATATCATCCACCACCAATAGAGCCGAAACCAAATTACTACCACCTTCTGACGATGCCTGCCAACCAGTGGTGACTACCATCCTTCCTACCCTACTGTCCAACCATCATGACCGCCACTACTACTGGAAAAAGCCCCCGGATTTACTCCACAATCACCATTCACATGGCCCCTGCTATTATCACCACAGCCAATACCTCCACAACACACAAACCGACTTCAATATCTAAGAAACAGCCAGCAATTATTGCAGAAGTGAAGGATCACCATTTTGACCCAATGCCACCTTGCCAAAATCAACTCCTAGGCCATATTTTCTCTCTATCACTGACCACAGATGGTTGGCTAAGCTAACTCCCAGCATGCTGCCTCCCATTGGTCTTATTGATGAAAGCTGAAAAAAGAGGTTACGTAATTGTAGTGGCTTTGGCTGGGGATTTCGGAAAGGAGTTAGTGATGGTAACTTGATCAAGCTTCTAGAAGTTGCTGCTGTTGCTGAAGCTCTGGTAAGTGGAGCTGGAGAAAATGACAACACCTAGGGGTTGGCTATGGTACTTCTGGTGGGGAAGTGGAAACAGCCGGGACAGAGGATGATGAGGACTCTCAGGATCAGGGGCCTGTGAGGTGGCATAGTACGCTGACTTCTCATTGTGGAAGTCTATGAAGGGGGTGGTGATGACTGTAGTTTTCTGGCTTTGGGTTGAATGTTGGGAAGGTGGTTCCAGCAGTGGTTTGTCTTGGTGTGCAGGTGGTGGCTTTGAGAAGGAAGAGATGATAGTGGCTGTGCGAGTTTGAGATGTAGAGAGAGAGAAAAGCACCCTTCTCTTTTCTACTTTTATTTTAAAGAGTTAGGTACAATCTATAAAGTATATGTTCATTTTGGATAGGTAGTTATTACTTCAGAACTGCCAGAAACTGGAAGACATTAATTCAACATGAAACTGAAGGAATACTTATTTTTCATGTTTTGTTAGAAAAAATAAGCATACGGAACCTTATGTTGTTCATCTTTCTCTGTTTTATTGTTTGTGGTTCAGCTTAAATTTTGCTTGCTATTATTTATTAAGTGCAATCATTTTTCTCCCATGAGATTTGCTTTCTTGGCAAAAATTTCTCTGCCATTAGTTCTTAAACCATTTATCGATACTCCTGATTTTTGTTATTTTAACCTTTTGAATTCTTTTTCTCCTGAAAACCTCCCTTTTCGTTCTGCAGCTGATGTTAGTTCCATACCTATAGTAGATGACAGTGATTCCTTGCTGGATATATACTGTAGAAGGTTGGTCTTTTCTAGCTGCACACAGATATTCTATTGTTTTTTGATCACTCTATTTGAGTTCGGTTGTACCTTCATGAAAGATTAGTAAATGATTTTTGTTTCATGGCAGTGATATCACTGCTTTGGCGAAAGACAGAGCGTATGCACAGATTCCTCTCGATAACTTCAATGTTCATCAGGTACTTGCTTAGAAGCTTGTTATGTTGTATGATATGCATTTAAGTTGCAAATCCTAGGTAGCTCTAGAATTAGTGAATGAATGTATGAACTTGAGAATATTCCTTCAGATATCCAATTATGATCTTTTATATATGCTCCCCTCTCCTTTCTTCCAAAGAGAACGAGACATTAGAAATAGTAAAGTGGGACTAATCTGACTATATATGAAAATTTCACCTTCTCCCTGTAGATAAAATAGTATAATTGACGCATAGCTAAATGGAATAACAAGCTATGAACTGAAATTACTAAGAAGGATGGTGGTAGAAAATCAGTTGAACTTATGGGTGGGGTATCTTGGGCTAATAAATGTAAGCAAAATCAAAGAGGTAGAAACATGTAAGAGATAAGGTAAGAAAAAGTGTAGGATACCAGACTCCTGGCTTATTTTTTTCCATTCCAAATTGGAGGGTTGAAGAAGGTAATGGACTTGATTGAACTCAAATAAGCTTTATCCCTTTCTTATCTTGCATGGCTATTCCTCTCGATACTCTGGTTGAAGCTCGGCACAAACTAAATATAGTGTTCTTTAAGCCCGTCCTTTATGCTTACTGTATTCTCCTTGGGTGATTTCTCTTTTTCTTTTTATATGTTTTGGGACACTTGTACTTTTAATCATTAACTCATTGTTAAATGAATTTGATTTTTGTTTCTATTATCAGTATGCCCGTGCTAATATATATATATACTCTTCTGCAGGCTTTACAACTTGGTCAAGATGCAAGTTCGCCATATGGCTTCTTTAATGGTCAGAGATGCCAGATGTGTTTAAGGTCTGATCCTTTGCAAAAAGTGATGGAGAGGCTGGCAACTCCTGGTAATTTATCATGTCTTGTCTTTTCTATGCTTACTGTTTTTAATTCTCTGCTTTTGTTATAATTATTCGAGTATGAATTTGGTAGATACCTGGCTATCTGGGAAATTCACTCTAATTTATCTTTGTATATATTCTTTAAGCTAATTATGTTGATCTCCCTTTAGTGCCATAATTCCATTGGACCTGTTCCAGTCATGGAATTGAGATTTTTTTTCCCCTTTCATTTTATATTTTTGAGTGGGGGGTGGAGGAGAGGGGGCTGTGGTAATTGATTTTAGAATTTCAAGAAGAAATACATCAATCTAGCTTTGCCATTTGAAAATCACATAGTACAACTAATACTAAATAAGCCTTTGAAATATTATCCCTGGCTAATAGTGGTTCTATAATTGAATGCATTACTGAATTAGTTAAAAATATTTTTTATTTTTGGTGGGGGCGGGGGCATACGGCGTTGTTGAGTGCTTAAGTAGACTTGATTGACAAGCTTTCCAATTATGTTGTTTTAATTACCTTATGTCCCTTTTTATTTTACTTAGATATCAGCATTTGTTGCTTCTATGCCTTTGATTGTGTGTATTTCTTTGTATGTGTACGAGCTGCACATCTTTACATCGAAGAAAAGGATTTCACTGTTAAAACCTTGGAGTCGTTTATAATCTTTATTTGCCACCAACCTCTTATTTGATTATCTTGGCTATAATGATTTTGGGGTTTTAAAGAACCTTGGTTAATTAATTGAAGCCGACGCGTATACATACTATGAAAATATAAATTTTTGGCCTTTTCTTCTTGTTTCCTTCTACTTATCTGGTTCTCTCCAATGCTCACTTTCTTCCCCTCTTTCATCTGGCCTATCCCATTTTACAGCTGTTTTACGTGTTTTTAACTATCCTTTCTGGTTGATTTTATTATATCTTCACTTTTATTTTGCCCTTCAGTACTAACAAATACGTTTGTTTGGAGATAATTCTGTTTCTCTTTCACTCCCCTAGAAATTTGAATGTATATTTGTTGACTAAAGCGTTTTGGTCAAATCTTCCAGGGGTCAGACGAGTTGTAATAGTGGAGGCTGGAAGTAAGCGTGTGGAAGGTATAATTTCATTGAGTGACGTGTTCAGCTTCTTGCTCGGTTAGCTGAAAGAGCTAAGCACTTGAAGGGGGTGCATTTATATAACTGGCAGTTCTAATGCTCAGCTCTATCAATTCGGGTTATGCCCCCCCAAGTTTCAGAATTTTGAGAATTTCTGAGTCAATGATCCTGTTGTTTTGAGGAGGGAAAAATGTCTGTAAATTAGGATGTTTTATTTTCATTTTATAATTTACCGTCGACTCTTCCTATAGACAAGGCCTGGAGACCTGTTTGTAGCACACTGTGATACTGTTGCCGATGTTCATAGAAGTTGTTCGTGAATTGCGCCTGAATTTTATTTTTCGTTCGAGAAAGCATCGCCTAGGAATATATAGCGTAGGGAATTTTTGCTGACTAGTCAATTTTTTACCATAGCCCCTATTTGGTAGGGATTAAAATCAGAGTATTAGCAGATTTTGATAAAAGTTGATGAAATGTATGGTTGAAAAGTTGTGGGTCCATGAAATATGTGGTTAAAATGATAAGTTAAATGAAATAAATCATTTAAATTCATCTTTCATTTAAATAAGCTTTATTCTTTCAATAATGCTATCTATTTTGGTTCTTTATTTTATTTTTGTAAAGAAATATTTATTGATCTCTCTTCATGTTTTAATTTACCATATTTTTTTATATGTCAATGGTTTACTAATTTAAATGTGAGTTGAATAGTTTAAGAATTTGAGTATCAAAATATGTGATCATCGTACATGAAAAATTGAGAGTGAGATTGACTTTCTAAATTAGGTCGAACAGTGAAAAAAAGGACTCTTAAAGCTTTGTTTTAAGTATTAACCCTTTAAAATAAAGAAAATATTGTAATTAGATAGTTTCTTGAAAATGCTCGTATGATCATTTAGTAATGTACCATGATTGCAATGTCATTTTATTAAAGTATTATCTGGGTAGTTAAAGCGAAATTTAGGAGGAAAATTAGGGCGAATTCTCATCATCTCATCATGCTTGCTTACACAAGAAGCTTGGATAATTTCCAAGTTCGTGTAAAAAAAGGAAGTGAGGGAGAGCGTCTATATATGCATTGGAAATTCTTGCGGGGTGTATGGTGAGGATTTAAATTAGATTTTAAGTAGATTTTGATAGAAGTTTTGAAATGTGCGGTTGAAAAGCTGTGAGATCTATGAAAGATGTGGTTAATATTGATTGTTTGATTTTGACTCAAATTAAAATTTGATTTTAATTTGTACCAAACAAGCTATAATAATTTTGTATAGGTTGACGAAAAAGTCTAGATGACTTGAATTTTTTGCCAAAAAACAAAAAGAGAGTATTTAAATGGATTAGACAATCTCGGTGTTTGACTCTCTTTAAATTAAAATTCTTTATTTTCTATTCCAATCTTTAATCAAATATTCACTTAATAAAATATTTTACACGTAAATTCAAATTTTTTTCCTATTTATTAACTACACATTTTCAAAAAAAGTCATTATTTGAAATATCGTTTTCCTCCAATTTCTCTTTATAATCAGAGATGGCAAAGATTCAGGTATGGAGCATGCCGACCATTCCCACCCTCATCCCGTCGAGTATTTTTGTTACTTTGCCTCATCCCCATACTCGTTTAAAGCGAGACATGAAGGATTCAGGGCGAGATTAGGGTGGGACATTCTCTTTAAAAATATAATAAATCTATTATTTTTGTTTGATAAAAAATATAAATTTAAAATTAACTTTAAACAGGGCCCGTACCCACTTCGGAGCAATGATCATAGCCTTGTTCCCGCTGCATTTACCCGGCTAGGTGGGTAATTCCCGCTCCATTCGGGGAGGGTTCTACGTGTATCGAATTAAACGAGTTTTTTGTAATCCTTATTTATAATGGCTATCAAACGGGCTAATGTTAAGATGGTTTGAAATTCATGCAAAAATGAAGAATAAATTTGCAATTAAAAATTTTGGTGTAGTTAAAAATAAAGGATACACAAACATTATATACAAAATTACAAACTCAAAAGTTGTTGACAAAATTTACGGCGTCTTTAACTGAGAATTTGATGATTTTAAAAGTCATTTTAAATTCAGGTGTTCCTAATTGAAATTTTAATAAAATTCATTAAAAATGTAAATATTTCCGAGTGAAATTTCAATGAATTCCTTTAAAATTTAGATATTCTCAATAACTTATGAATTTATAAAAATTTCATTAATAGAGAAATTTTAAATGGATTTCAAGTTTGAAAATACAAATAATAAATTCTTTTGAAATTTTAGCATTTTAATAAAACTGAAAGTCTATACAAACCAACAAAATTCAGCCCCTGTTTGTCATCCTTTCTAAAATTAAATTGTTTGCTA
>CAIGRK010144670.1:0-11154 GCA_903798315.1 Fraxinus greggii
TTATATGGCCTAAAACAATCACCGACAGTGGTATAAAAGATTTGAATTTTTTGTACTATCCGTAGGATTTTAATGGAGTAAGTTTGATCATTGCAATTACTTCCAACATACTGAGTTAATAATGACTATGTGTTCTTGTTGCTTTCATCACCTATGTGGATAACTAACATAAAAACTAGTTTGAATGGTGTATTTGACATGAAAGATCTAGGAAAGGCTGGAAGAATACTTGGCATGGAAATTGAAAGAGATAGGTCAAATTCTATTTTGTTTTTATAACCGTCCTCGTATGTTTCAAAGGTTTTAAACAAATTTGACATACATGATTGCAAACCTGTTACATTATCGTTAGCTAATCACTTTATATTATCTAAAGATCATGCTCCCTATTGTGAAAAGGAAATATAATGCATGAGTAGAATCCCATACTCCAATGTGATTGGTTCTGTTATGTATTTGATAGTTTGCATTAGACTTGATTTATCTTTTGCTGTTAGCACTCTTAGTAAATATATGTCTAATCCTGGTCCTAGTCCTGAACACTGAGAAGTCTTGAAATGGATGTTAAGGTATTTAAAGGGAACTAGTAATGTAAGTTCAAGGTTTGGTGTCAATAATGAGGGCGTAAAACTAAAGGGTTTTGTAGATGCTAACTATGCCGTGGATAGAGATAATAGGAAATCCATTTCTTATTATGTGTTTACTTTTTCTAACTCTTGTGTTAGTTGGAAATCACATTTACAACACATAGTTGTTGTATCCATGACATAATCTGAATACATCGCTACTACTGAATCTGTTAAAGAAGTTTTATGCTTAAAGGCCCTCTGCATGAACTTTGTATTTTAAATAATTATGTGGTAGTATATTCTGATAGTTAATCCTCTATACATCTAAACACATTGATGTTAGACTACATTTCATTAGAGATATTGTTTCACAAAAAGTTGTAAAACTTGAAAAACTATACACACAATATAATCCCTCAAACATGGGCACTAAGGTGCTACCGTTGGTGAAGTTTAGAAGTTGCAAAGATCTTCTAAACATCGGTGGAGGTAAATAATTTCCAATTTTATTAGTTTTCTCTTTCTGGATTATTACGCATTGGAAAGTCGTCATCTTCTTCACTGACGTTGCATCTAAAAGTTACGATTTCAGTTTTAAAGCTGCTATCTTTTCCCAAGATTTTCTATTTCTCTAGTCTACCATATATATACATACACATATTTACGTGTATTTGTTATTTTCCCTTATCCCAAGTCGTCATCTACCAAAATTTGGCTTCTTCTTCACAAATAAATTTATCCTTTTATAAATATACTGGCAGAAAAGATCGAAAGATCCGAGATTGGGTCAATGATTCCTGATTTTGGTGCTGGTTGGGAGGTCTTTTCACTAGTTTTAGATTATTGTAATTTTCACCAACCACCATACCAATTTTCTGGCCGGTTCACGAGTTCTTCGATCGAAACCGATCTGTTCAGTTTAGTTTTGAAAACACTAATCCTAACTACTATTTTTTACTAACAATGTGGGCGACGAGAATGGGCTGGTACTAAGCTTTACAAGCCTTGAATTTAATATCTATTGGACCTGTATTTCTATCTGCGCCTACTAGAAGTAGGGATATTTATAAGGATGGACTTTGATTGACTTAGTTCCTTTGGTCTTCTTTTTCCTGAAGTTCCTATATAACCTCCTCACAAGTGATACCACTGGTTTTGGTGGTGCTCTTGAGAATTAAGAGCTAAGAGCCTTGGCATTTGTGATAGCCGGTGAACCTCTCGTTGCAATTAAAGTAGAACCCTTGTGCTCGTCATTGCTACATTTCATCCCATGATAATATTTTGATTGGTATCTTTTGTGCTGCCCAAGTAATAGGTTGCAGCATTGGTGGTGTGCGGCAGATAGATGGTAGCCGCAAGAATTTCCTTTGTTGTGATAGCTAGTCATCCTTCATAGCCAAATTGACGGCTTTCTTTAGTGTTTTTAGTTTGAACATGGGGATAGCTCCAGATATCTCAGGTTTTAACCCACCCTATGAATGTTCCTAAGGGAAACCTTTCGAATTTCTTCTGATAATAGAGCAAAGGAAATTGACCTACCTCACTTTAGATAAAGCTCATCAAAACACTCTGTGGGATCGAAACAAGCACATAGTTCCTCTTTGAAAACATCTATGTCAAGCGTTCTTCTTTCCTATAAGCACGCCGCAGACACTATCGCCATTAGTTGGCCTCTCCCTCAAGGTGGAAACATGCCAATGAGGTCTTCTGTTGTGTCTTGGAACTCAAAGAATTGCATTTCTCAACTGAACCACTCGATTTGGTCATCTCCTTAGAAAGGTGAAAATTCCAATTTTGCCATTTTGTATAGAAAAACTCGTTGACCACATTTATCTCCTCACAGTTTGAATGTGACGAGCCAACTCGATCATGAGTACTATGACTTGATGCTCCTTTGGTCGTAATAATCATTTCAGACAACTTGTTGAGCGTTTCTTCCAACTACTGTAGCTTATCAGACATTCCAAGCTCTATTCGGTGAAAGCCGTCCTGCAAATTGCCAAGCCCAGCTTCCAGGATTTCTATTCTTTCTTTGTTGGTAGCCATTGCCAACCTTCTCTGATGCTAATTGATAAGGTCCCATTCAGTAGCTTATTAGCAATTGCAGGAAATTTAAGTGTTTTACTTTTGGGTGGGAACAAACTGCAAGATAATAATTTGAATAAATTTTTGAATTAAATTTTACCGAGCATTGGATTTTATTTATAGTCTTAATCTTAACCAACTACTCTGATATACAGTCGAGAACAGAGGCTCCTAATATGACTAATAGAAAATAGAATATCTACAAATCCTCCAATGACTAGTTGACGTAGTAAACATGCTCCTATCCATTGGTGACAATTACTCTGGTTCCTACTCCTACTCTTCATCCCCCAAAATTGGGATTTGGTTTTGGTACTCTTACTGACGTCCGTGGTTTTGGTACTCTTATTTTTTTAATTGTAAAAATACAAACACATTGTTTACTATATAAAAACCATAACAATAAGCATATCCATAATTATAACTGATACTATCAAAAATCGTACCTGAATGAACTCGTGCTGGATGGTTGAACTCCACATGATTCGATTTCCAATACCTGAAACAAAGGCATTGAGGTGTGTCCTTGTCACCTCTCCGATGCTTAAGTCAGAAAGAGAAAAATATGCGAAAGATTGTATGCTTGAATATTATGTAGAATGTACCTGAATAATGAGGCTATATCATGTATATATAGATGTTAGAGGCGGAATCCTAAAAGGATTCAGCTTCATGCAATCTTATCCTTGTCATCCTAGGAGTCTGCGTAATGTTATAAGTACACAATTTGAGTTATAGTCGAATTTATAATAGATTGGGAGTTATAGTCGAAATAGGATTACTTCTTCTAGAAGGTGTGGGATAAAGTCAATAAGACTGGATAAATGTGTCTTGAAGCCCGACCTCGTTTAAACCCCAAACTGACACGTGTTCGGATATAGGCCGTTGAGATCCGGGATCCATGGTCGAGCTCGAGCATGAGGATTCATGAAGTGTCACTGGCCCCTTTACATCTAGGTCAAAGCTAAAAAATCGCGTACTCGAGCTGCGAGGTGTGATGCAATAATGTGGAAAGACTCGATATCGAACTTAATGGGCTGTTTGTGGGTGACTGCTGGATGTTTGACACATGACTGACACATGTTGGGCAACGAGAAATCGACCTGGATGATTGACACGTGGCAAAATCCAAGGGCTAGGATTGTAAGACCCTAGACCTCCCTCTAACAGCGATAAATACCCCATTTCACCTCTCATTTTTTCACTTTTTCACTCTCAACTCTCAGTAAAAGCAGATCGAGGTCGGGGCTTAGAGGGCTTGTGAGTGACCACCTTTAAGAGGTAAGTGTTTGAGCTTTTAAATTTATTTATTTCAAGTAGCGTATTGTCTAGTAGTAGTAGTGAGAGGTCAAGCAGCAGTAGTAGTCAGTCCTCTAGGTGCTCGACAACCAAGAGCCCTAAGGACTTGGGTGTGGCCCTCGTCTTTGTAGCAATTCCTCTTAGCTCGCACCCTGAGGTCGAGAATAACCTGACATACCCTAGGGAATCGACCAAATATAAAGAACACATAGTCATAAAGGTTGCCAGAGAGTTTGGGGTTATGCCCCTATGTGATGTAAAGAGCCCCGAACCTGGCGATTCCGTAGTAGATGCTCGAGAGGGGAGATGACTTTTTTTTAGAGATGACCTTAAGGCCGGGTTCAGATGTGCCCAGGTCTGCTAGTCCCAAATAGCTGGAGGCTCTTGGTCTATTTTTTCATTTTGTGTAGATGCCTCGAGATCGAGCCAAGACTCGAGCTCTTGAGGACAATTTTTGGCTTGAAGTTAACACCTGGTATAACTTTTTGCTTACCTATCGACAAAGGGGGGTTTAGGACTCCTGATACCTCGAGCTCTCTTCTGGGATGGAAAGGGCATTTTTTTTTGTGAAACCTCAGGACCCCGACCACCCATTCAGCTCGAGGTGGGAAATTCCAAATAAAGATAGGTTTAATGAGAGTCAAGAATACCTCGAGGTCTTAGAGAGGGATAGGTTGATATTAGTGAATCACGATCCCCTTGCAGATAAAATCAACTACCTTCTCGAGGATGACATCCTCAACCTTGCGAACATAAGAGGGCTCGAGGGTACGATCTCATCTTCCTTAGTTCTTTATTAATCTCGACTTGATGCTCGAGCTATTGCCTTGTGCTATTTTGCAGATTTAGAGATATCTTTCAATGCATCAGCCTTCCTTGCCAACATCCACTAGAGGGCTAAAGCCCTGAATCCAAAAGTGCCACTCCGTCGAAGGGATAGAAAAGAGCTCGAGAATCGTCATCGAGCAAGATCCCTAGCAGGATCAAGCGGTCATCCAAGAGCCTTGCATCTTTTCTACAACCGTCTCCCCGACCTTCTGCCCGGGCCTCTACCCCTCGAAGTACACCAAAAATTGTGGACCTAAAGGAGGACGCACCCATGCCCAACTCCATGATGGAGGAATATTCTTGATGCCCCTTGATCTCGAGCTTGGTAAATAAGTATCAGGATGAGGCTGATCCTGGTGAGGGAGTAAGGTATGTCGTTGACTTTGAGCTAATGACTTGCCTTTTTCTTAAAGTTCGATCTAATATACACAACCTCGATCTTTCAGTCCTTAAGTATGGCCCGTGGTTTGGCCATGAAGAACCTATGATCCTCGAGGAAAATGATCTAGCTCGAGAAACAGAACGAGGAGAAGGAAAAGCGTATCCGAGAGCTCGAGGTGGAGTTCGACCTGGCTCGTATTGAGATGAGAAAAGCTCGAGCTCATGCACTCAAAGAAAGAGTTCGAAGAACGACTAGTAAGGGATCGAGCTCAGGTTATTGATGACTTCAAAAAATCGAAAGAGTATGAGACGTTGCTCGGGCAATATGGTTTGGGCTCCTATCACTATAAGCTAAGGCGGCATGCTCATTTTTTAGGTCCAAGCTTCCTGAAGAGCTAAGGCTATCATTGAGGACCTTAAGTCAGTCAACAAGCTGGCGAATGAGCTCGAACTGTCGGCTTCTGAGGTTGAAGAAGAAGTAGACGGGGAGGAGGCTGAGACTCTTGAGCAGGGTGATCCGACTGACGCCCCCGATCTCAATTAACCCCTATCCCCAATCTTAGCTAGTTCTATTTTATTTTGAGAAATTTGTAAAGTACATTGCCCGAACTGGGCCTCTCTTATTTTCGAATTTTAATACAAGCTCAATGTTTTTACGGTTTGTTAATTATGCTCGTTCCTTGTATGCATAGAGACTTTAGAAACAACTCGATCTCTTCCTGTTAGTTAGGATTGTTTTAGAATGTATCTCTCATTCTAAGGTCGGGCGGGTAGTACTTGACCAATACATGGTCATAACTAGTTGGTTCGAGTGTTGCAATAAGCGCGTGTTTCAATTAATGATTATCTCGAGCGTTGTACTAGGCCATGTTTCGGCCCAATCAGCTTAAGTCTGTATCACAATTAGCTCGAGCCATGTTTCGGCCCAATCAACTTGAGTATGTATCACAATTAGCTTGAGCGTTCCACTTGACCATATTTTAGCCAAATGAGTTTGAGTTTTGTAACACAGATAGCTCCAACATTTCAATTGACCGTGTTTCGACCAAATGAGCTCGAGTTTGTATCAGAGTTAGCTCGGGCATTCAACTTGACCGTGTTTCGGCTAAATGAGCTCGAGTTTGTGTCACAGTTAGCTTAAGCATTCCACTTGACCGTATTTCGGTCAAACGAGCTCGAGTATGTATCACAGTTAGCTCGATGTTCCACTTGACCATGTTTCAGCCAAATGAGCTCGAGTTTTGTATCACAGTTAGCTCGAGCATTCCAATTGACCGTGTTTTGATCAAATGAGCTTGAGTCTATATAACAATTAGCTCGAGTGTTCCAGTTGACCGTGTTTCGGCCAACTGAGCTTGAGTTTTGTATCACAGTTAGCTCAATCGTTCCACTTGACTGTGTTTCGACCAAATGAGCTCGAGTCTGTATCACTATTAGCTCGAGCATTCCATTTGACCTTGTTTCAGCCAAATGAGCTCGAGTTCTATGTGGACGGTGAATGTTACACCCCGATCCCGATCTGGGATGTAACTTTGTTGTAGGGGATATTGTGTAACTAGGATGTGGTACTGTGGTCGAGTGTGATTTTGGGGCACTAGCAGCATAGCACGACCTTATGCTAGTTTAGTGAACAAGCTGTATACGCGGAGCACGACCTTACGCTAGTTTATTATGTTAGCTGCATACGCGGAGCACCACCTTATGCTAGTTTAATAAACAAGCTGCATGCGCGGAGCATGACATTCAAGCTGTATGTACCACCTTTCAATTTCCGTATAACTTCGAAAGGTCCTTTCCACACCGATCCTAGTTTCCCTGGAGGATGTCCGGTAGCTGCTGCTCTTCTATGGACTGAATCACCAACTCTGAATCTTCTTGTTTTCACCTTGGTATTGAAGTGCCTTGCTGTTTTGTTTTGATAACTTGCGGCCCTCAGTGAGGCTTGTTCTCAAACTTCCTCAATGTAGGGCTCGATCATTCTCTGTGTTGGGAGGTATACTTCAATCGGTATCATGGCTTCCACGCCAAAAGCTAGCATGAAAGGGGTCTGACTAGTTTCTGTCTTATGAGAAGTCCTGTATGTCCAAAATTATAGTGGGCAACTCTTCGGGCCAACTTTCCTTGGCATCACCAATCCTCGGTTGAAGGTATTGCAATATGATCCGGTTAGTTACTTCCGCAAGACCGTTACTCTGAGGGCGTGAGACCGATGTCAGGCGACGGTCTATCTTGATGTTGGTTCAAAAATTTCTAAATTGCAAATTATCAAATTGTCTTTCGTTGTCTATTATCAGCACTTTCGATATTCCGAACCTACACATGATGGACTTCCACACGAATGATCTGAGCTTGGTTCTGAGATGATTGCCAAGGGCTCAGCTTCTACCCATTTAATGAAGTACTCTACCGCTACAACAACAAATTTCAATTGACCTCTTGCCAAAGGAAAAGGTCCGAGGATGTCCACTCCCCATTGCTCGAAAGGGGCAGCAGACGGTGCCAATGATACTACCAAAAATCGTACTTGAATGAACTCGAATTGGATGGTTGAACTTCACACGATCTGATTTTCAATACTTGAAACAAAGGCGTCGAGGTGTATCCTCGTCACCTCTCCGATTCTTAAGTCAGAAAGAGAAAAATATGCGAAAGATTGTATGCTTGAATATTATGTAGAACGTACCTGAATAATGAGGCTAGGTCATGTATTTATAGATGTTGGAGGCGGAATCCTAAAGGGATTCAACTTCATGCAATCCTTATCCTTGTCATCCTAGGAGTCTGTGTAATGTTATAAGTGCACAATTTGAGTTAGAGTTGAATTTGTAATAGATTGGGAGTTATAGTCGAAATAGGATTACTCCTTCTAGAAGGTGTGGGATAAAGTCAAGAAGACTAGACGAATGTGTCTCGAAGCCCGACCTCATAACTAACATTGTTACACTAAGTTCACATACAAAGATTACAACTTCAATAACATAATGTTACCTACATTACAACTAACATTGTCAACCATTATATCATACGCCATACTAATCAAAATACTACATTAAGACAACCCAATCTATCCCCATCACATTCAAACCAGAAAATGAACAGGGATGTAGCTAAAGAGGACCATAACCAACCTGATAAATTTCTAGTCTTGTACAAATTACCTGTTTTTCAATCTGGGCCTCATTCTTGCTTCGTAGCAACCCATGTAGTACTTGCTAGTATCTAGGATGAACTGGAGGCTCTGTCCACGAGAAGAAATCACATGCATCTTGTCTTCCATTAAACTTGCAAACCAGAAACCAACTACCAGAGTTATTCTCTGTCCATGACGTTTCTAAAGCAGAGAATTGACCACAATGGCACGGATATCATTTGGCAATCTAGGAAGAATTTGTTAAATTCTCCAGAACGAATGCTGAATTGTGTTTGGAAGAAAGGGGATAAGGTTAGGCTTCAATCTGATTTGGGAAGCTTTTATTGAATTCAAAAATGGGAAAACGATTTGACTCTAGTAGGAGAATACATGTTAGCACTCTGGCCTAGTCAACCACTCCTTTTGACACGTAGGATGGTCTCTGTTGAGTTGAAAGAATTTGATGGAAAATACTATCATGTAGGATGGCCTATTAGTCATTTAGGCATTTCCTTCCATGCAAGGAACAATGTTGGAGCGAGTGATGGATGGAAAGTAATTTTTGATATATGAGTAATTGGATAAGTAATAGAATATTTTAATTCCATCCGGTTCCGACCACCTCCCACTTCCAAAAAATCTATAACATGACGGGGGAGGGGTTCATTTCGACAATGTAGGGTCTCATTCCCATATCTAGGCCTGAGCATGGTTCGGGTTGGATTTGAGTCCAACCTGAAACCAAAATCGACTTGATCGGTTTGGGTAAATTCCGACCCAAATCGACCCAATCCAACCGTTGAATTTGTTAATCGGTTTGGACATTGGTACGAGATCAAAAAATTGTCTATCTATTTTGGGTTAAGAAATTTGTTTTTCTATATATATATATATATATATATATATATATATATATTTGCTTGTTTAGCGCATGTCAATAATATATATAATGTAAATGGTAATGAGTTGATTTTTCCAAAATCATCGTATATACCCGATAATTACCAACAAACAATTACACCAAAAATGAAAAGCAATAATACAATCTAAATTTGGAATTTACAATAAACACTTCTTCTTCTTGCTTTCTTCTCTTTTGAAATTTGGATTTTTGATAGAAGAAGCGTAGACGGTAAATAAATTATTTGAGAAAGAATTATATTTTTATTTTTATTATTTTATTTTTTAATTTTAAAAAGATGAATTTTAAAATAAAAAAATGTATTAACTAGTTAGATCGGTTAATTGACGAGTTGATTGACTAAACCGAAACCAACACAACTCGACTTTATAATGGTTAAAAATTAATCGAACCAATCCCATTTTTTTGTTCAAACTAACCCAAACCGAGTTGACTCGATTTGGTTCGGTCGGTTTGATCAGTTTTCCTCACACAAACTTACAAAACAAATTGCAAGAATCATGTTTTATTTTTTAATTTTTTTGAGACTTTCGTAACTACCTAACAATATGACAGCAGTGGCTNTTTTAAAATAAAAAAATGTATTAGCTAGTTAGATCGGTTAATTGACGAGTTGATTGATTAAACCGAAACCAACACAACTCGACTTTATAATGGTTAAAAATTAATCGAACCAATCCCATTTTTTTGTTCAAACTAACCCAAACCGAGTTGACTCGATTTGGTTCGGTCGGTTTGATCAGTTTTCCTCACACAAACTTACAAAACAAATTGCAAGAATCATGTTTTATTTTTCAAATTTTTTGAGACTTTCGTAACTACCTAACAATATGACAGCAGTGGCTACGCAAAGATTCTTCATTCCACTGCTACTACTGATCCCACTCTTTAATCCAACTTACTCCATGAACTTCCCTCCTCTCTCTAAGGTACTTCTAATTCCTTAATTCTCAGTTACAATTCAATATACAATGTGTATATATATGTAAAGATTTAAGTACTTATTATATACGTGCAAAAATTACGTTTCTCCAAAGAAATTTTGTGCGCCGTGTGCGTTTGCGAGCATTTCTTTTGAATTCAGTTTCTTGAACGATTTCTTGGTGTTGTGAAATGCTTTCTTCTTTGTTTCGATAATCATTTTTACTTCCCCTATCAACTTACAGTATCTGTAAGTTTGTTTCCATGTACGGTATGTAGTTTTATATACATGTATATACATATATCTGAACATGAGACTTCTGCACAATCACGCAAGCACGCACTAGTTGTATTATGGATGAAGATTTTTGTCCTTAAATTGGGCTTGTGCTTGACAATTGCAATTAAACTATGCACTGACACTTTTCTTGATTTTCACATATTCAGTGATGCGAAGCTTCATCATGTGTTTAGTACTTTGCGTTTACTTTTCACATCTATTAATTTTGATATTAATGACTATGATTTACATTTTCAGGGAAATTTGGGGATTTGAAGAAAATTCTTGTGGGTTTACTAGATCAATTTACTGCTCTTTCTATTTCTTGATAAAAGAATGGCTAAACTTTGTCCAATTGCGTGCCTGATTACAATTATCTCCTTGGCAATTCTGGCATTCCCAGCCTCGGCCTCTACAGATAAATCCGATGGTACACATTCAAACCAATTTTGTATTCGTTTATCACTCTTGATTTTTTTTTTCTTTTTTTTTTGCTGCATATGTTGTTCTTGAAAGGTTTGGACAATGAGTTGTGTCCATCTATTGAACTTCCCTTTTATCATTATGTATCAGAGTAAATTTCTTCAATTTATTTTTGATATTTTCTTAAATTTATATTCATGTTTGTTCTGTCATGTATCTTTTTTGGTTGATGAGTGGCTGCTCTCGACTTTTTTTTTTTTTTTTGGCAAAATGCAATCAAGCTTTACAAAAAACGGGGCCAGATGACTGAAAATCA